>PVKU01007928.1:0-80205 GCA_004027475.1 Anoura caudifer
TTTGTAGGTGACTGTCCCCTTATCTCTTGCTGCTTCTAGAATTCTTTCCTTCATTTTAATCTTGGCTAATGTAATGATGATGTGCCTTGGTGTGTTCCTCCTTGGGTCCAACTTCTTTGGGACTCTCTGAGCTTCCTGGACTTCCTGGAAGTCTATTTCCTTTGCCAGATTGGGGAATTTCTCCTTTATTATTTGTTCAAATGAAGTTTCAACTTGTTGCTCTTCTTCTTCCCCTTCTTGTACCTCTATAATTCGGATGTTGGGATGTTTAAAGATGTCCCAGAGGTTCCTAAGCCTCCCCTCATTTTTTTGGAATTCTTGTTTCTTCCTTCTTCTCTGTTTGTTTGTTTGTTTCTTCCTTCTGGTCCACTCCATTGATTTGAGTCCCAGTTTTCCTCCCATCTCTATTGGTTCCCTGTGTGTTTTCCTTCATTTCACTTATTGTAGCCTTCATTTGTTCATCTAATTTGTGAGCAAAATCAACCAATTCTGTGAGCATCCTGATCACCAGGGCTTTGAACTGTGCATCTGATAGGTTGGCTATCTCTTCGCTGCTTAGATGAATTGGTTCTGGGGCTTTGATTTGTTCTCCCATTTGAGGCATTTTTGGGGTTTTTTTTGTTGTTTGTTTGTTTGTTTGTTTTTGGTCTCACCATGCTGTTATGTAGTAAGGGGCAGAGCCTTAGGTATTCCCCAGGGCAGGGCAGCCCAGTTGCTGGGTTGTGATGCTTTATGTCGGGGCGGGGGCCGAGGGGGAACAATGACACTTATTCCACTCTCTCTCAGATTCCAGTCCCTTCTGCCGCTTCCCCTTCGCCTGGATTATCTGAGTGCGAATGTGGGACTGCTTGGTTAGCCGGACACCTTGTATGGCCTCACTGGGTCTGCACCATTGCTACCCCATGACTGGAGTCCACTAGCCACCGCCTGTGTGCCTGGGATCTGCCAGCCACTGGGGCCTGCATGTGAGTCCACCAGCCTCCACTTTTTCCTGTCGCAGCTCCACCCCTCTTACTGGTAAAGATGAATGGTTGTTGGACTTCCGTACAGTTCAATTTTTCTATCAGTTCTGGTTGTTTTCTTGTTTCTAAATCTTTGTTGTTCTTAATTTTGGTTGTGTGAGGAGGCACAGTGTGTCCACCTACACCTCCATCTTGGCTGGAAGTCTTCTCATTCAGATTTTTCATTGGTTCAGTTTGGTCAGTTCTCACCACACAATAATACTAACTTTTCCCTTCCAAATCTATTTTACTCAAAATGAACCAAATCTTCACTTATCAATGAGTCAATATGAGCCTGGCTGTATGTATTGAAATCTGTGAAGTACAGTGTTAGCCTGATGTTACTTATTAACTGGTTTATTGATGATCTGCTAATGGAAGAAGGGAGGGAGCCTGACAACCCAATTGGATGTTAGTAGCTCTCCTGTGGAGGATAAGAATTAACCACAAAGTTAAACATCTTAAATGAAGCAGAACACCTCTAGGATGGACTTCAAAAAGAGAGGCTTCTTTGTAGTGTATGAAAGGAAGAAATAAAAACAAACTGCATAAATGTGAAATGTAGTCCCAATTGCCTGGAGTGAGCAAGGGCCTAAAGGATGTGATAGTCTCAGAAGAATTTATCTGTGGAGCTAGAAGAGACCTCAGTTACTTCACTCAGTCCTTTTCTTTAGTTAAGAAAGGTGCTGAGCTGAAAATGGGATGTTGCTGGAGCAAGGGCACTGACCCACGGTGGCTGAGACAGGTGGGCCAGGTTTGCTCTCTGTGACCCAGGGCTCCTTTCCCTAAGCAGAGAGCTGCTCCTGGAATCAGATGCTTGAATCTGTCAAACATGGTAATGGATGCTCTGTGTGCTTCTGCACCTCAGCATAGTCAGGCTTGCTTCTGAGCCCTCCCTTCAATGTTGCTCTCTACCCTGAGATGTAACTCTGGGAAAGTGGGGAGAAGAACAGTGAAAGTTATTGAACTATAGAGAAGTAGTTCTTGGGAAGACAGGCAGGAGAATTTGGATCACATTACTGGAGGAGGAGAAGAAAACTCAACATAATAGTCTCTACAAAAAAAAGATAAAGATGTCAGTAAGGGGGAAGTTAAGGTGAGGGTTAACAAATCAAAGAATCAGGGAATTAGAATAGCAAAGCAGCTTAAAGGTAGTGGGTTTGGATCCCTCGTTTGACTTAAGATAGAATGGAGGCTCAGAGAGTCAGTGAGTGATGTTCAGGAAGGTCATGACAGAAATGGGGAAGACCTCAGGACTCCTAATACTAATCACAATACCAATTTTCCCCTGTAATTCTATGTTATTCAAAATGAACCAAATTTGCCCTTAATGAGTCAATATGAATTTGGTTGTACATACTGAATTCACCTTCTATTTTCCCCTTTGATGAATCACTGCAAGTAATTCAACAGGAAAAATACAAACTTAGACCTTAGAAGATTAAGAAAACTGCCCAAAGTTCCCAGTGGGTAAGATGAATTCGTGTAAGACAAACTTCTACATTCCTCATCAGTCTGATTATTAAATGGCTCTGAGGCTCTGGTAAAACCTGGACTTTTCCAGACATTTAAAGCCAAAAGCTGCCAATCTATCTTGAACAAGATTTCTGTGGCTGGTATTAACAAAGATGCCCAAGGTTCTCTTTAACATATTTTGCAAAAAAAGAAAAAGAAAGAAGAGAAAAGGGGAGAAAAGAAAAAAAAGAAGATAAAAGAAAGAAATTAAGAAAATAGGGAAGGGGCATTTTCTACTATGAGAAGATCTAGTTTATTCTGATGGGATCACATTTTTCTTTCTTTTTCTTCTTTGGCTGGTGAGAATTCAAGCTTTCCATATGCTTGGAAACAATAACATTTGATTTGACTTTTGTTTGTACTCTCTGTAATTTGAGTCGACAGGCCCCAGTTACCTTCGTTTCCATAGAGCCTTCCGCTGTTCCGCAGGACACTCCTGCTACCTGACACAGCTCTCTGGCTTGCACCTGGAAGTTTCAGATACAGAAGCAAGGACAATGGCAGGGTCTTCCACATTAGGTAATGAGAACATCCTGTCAGCACCCCAGTGTGAGGGCCCCTGGCATAGAGTTACAGATCGGATATGCATTGGATGGTGCAAAGCTGTTTTCTTTCTTTTCCTTTTCACTCTCTCCCTGACTACCCCACAAGAATCTTCCCCAATAGCAAACACGATCTTTTCATCACGCTATTAAGCTCCAAACTAGAAGCAAATGACTCTTTCATTTTCTTCCAGGAAACATAGCCAGTATTAAGCCAGAGCCCCAGGTTTGTATTGTGAGGTCAGAGTTAACATCTCAACAGCGGGCAGAGAACTTGTCATTTCAGCTGGCCTGAGCTCCCAGTGGGTTCAGGGGAGCGCATGTCCTTTTCTCATCTCAGGCTTGCAGCAAGCCTGTTTACCTCATCACCAAGCTGAAACCTTTCTGATGACATGGACATTGAGTTCTTCCTCAAGTTCGTCTCCACATTGCTCTAACAGTGCAGCAACTCATTTGCTTTCTAGTGCCTATTTTTAGTGTTACAAATAATTATCACTATTGTTGTTATTATTTTTGTCTCTTTGTTAAGCTTGGATCTGATTTTACAAAGACAGTTTACATTACAGAAATCTTGGTAGCTTCAAGGTTAAAATGAACCTACCACAGAACTGATCATTGGTGTCTAATTATTTGACATCTGTCGACTCTAGGCAAGCCCTTAACATTCTTATGGGATCACTAAGCAAAAACAGTCCGTTGGCTCTGTAAAATGATTTAACTAAGTGCAATGAGTCAGGAGGTAGTGATTTCATGACTAGCAACTCCTCTCTCCAGACTCATTTCATTTGATCATTGACTCAAGCACTTATTTCTTGAGATGACAGTCATGGCACCAGTGAGTGCTTTATTGTTACTGTTATTGATTAGCTATGCCAATTGGAGCATTTTTACTTCTTAATTTTAATAAAACAATAGAACTCTTGAGTTGGAAGAAATTGTAATTTCTCTCCGACCGCATGCCAAAAGGTGAGGAATCAGAATTTGTTTTCCTACTTTTAGGGGAGGGGAAGGACTCCCTCAGAGGGGCTCTAACTACCACAGCCATCACCTTTTATTTTTCACTGCTAGTATTTTCAAAGTGTTTTTCAGAAGTGCAAAAGTGCTAGGTACAGAGATTATAGAATATCTGCTTTAGACTATATGTTGCTCTGAAAATTGAATATCTTGAAAAGAATACATGTTTTAGTAAGGGAAATGTAATGATAATTCTTTTTTTCTTTTATTTTAGCATGTTTAAGCTTCATATTTTCATGTTTCTTACAGTGAAATGCATCTTAGAAGGGATAGATGCCTTTAGTGTAGAATTTTTTTCCCTTGAAAAGTTATTTAATCACTGGTGTGTTCTATATTTAATAGCATCTAGCAAAGGAAGATATGTAGTGATTATAACCTTGCATCATATAGCCTGGTAAAGTACTTTTAGTTTGTAGGTAATGCTTATGTTTTGCATATATGTTTGCCCAAATTTGACAGAAAAATATATGTTGAACATCCTGTCTTTTATTGTCCACTGAAACAATCAGAATTTTCTAGTCAGTAAAAAGAATGATGCCAAAGAAAATTCAGGGCAGATGTCAGAAAAGGGTAGACTTAGAAGCAGTTAAGACTCTATTATGAAACACATCTGTGCATGAGACCAATTCTCCTCTACAGCTCCTAGACCAAGTTGCTTAACTTCTCTGAAGGTGACTTCTTATCTGTAAAACCAAGACATTAAAGCAACTCTCTATGGACCACAAGGGACCTCTTGTGATTTCTTCAAGCTCAAACTCAATGGTAAAGAGTTAGACATTACTCAAAAATTTGGACAGTTAATATTTCTTTTTTTAAAGAGAAAAACAAGCCTTAGTGTTTGGCCCAATATTGATGATTGATATTTCTCATTTGTCTACTCCGTTATTAACTATTATACTGCACTCATTACTAACACCATTTGTAATGTTAAACTGCAGAGTGATGCATTCTGGTATCTAATGCCAGATGTTATAAAAAAGGGATTGTTTGAAAAGCAGGAAAGATAATGGTTCCTTTAGGAATCTCTCAGTATTTTTAAGAATAATGGTGGGTAAATGCAATTCCAAAAGGAATTGGAAATAACTTAAAGAGATGATGTATTGCAAACCCACTATTTCTTACAGAAATCACACTACAGGAGTATTTTATTGACCAGGACTAGACTTGTCAATATTTGGTATTGGGATTCTGGGGACACCAGGAAAGGAGTAATAGAGGCTTTTGTGTGGTATCAGGTGTTTTCAATTCTGCGTTCCCATATTTATCTAAGTCATGATTTCTGCTTTAATTAGTCTCAGTCAAGCAGAGATTATTGCTGGTTGTATCATGGAGAGAGTATGGCTTAGTCCCTGTCAGCACTGCCATTCCTTAGAAAAGATGGGGAGTGCTGTGTGCCTACATGGCTTACATATTTCTCCAGCTACTTATCCCATTTCCAGCTCCATGGTACTCTTCAAATCTGTTTTTCCCCTAATAATCACAATGCCCCACTGAAATAAAAAAATGACAGTAACCCACATGGCATGCACATGGTCCTAGTTAAATATCCAGCATTCAAATCAAAGTTTAGAGAAAAGTGTGAAGACCCTATGGTGTGTAAAACATTATTAAATCATGCTTCTAGCACTTGGTCCAGGTTTTTAATATTCCACTAGTTTATAATGGATTTTCTAAATTTTACTCAATATGGGGACTTACAAGCCATGGCACACATAAAACATGCCAGGTCATCATCAACAGAATATTGCCAAGGCTGGGTTATCTTGTCAGTAAAGCTACTTTGCTCATTGTAGCAATTTCCAGAGAAGGCTGCTGAGTTTCCTCTGCATTGTGATTGATATTGTGCTGTGACAAAATCAGCAGAGAATGCGTTAACTCTGCCAGCGAGAAGCTGGCTCAGAACACAGAAATTCACATCAGGGATTTATCAAAATAAAAACCATGATGCAAAATATTACCTCCCCACCACTCCATGTCCCCAATAAATCTTTTTGTGAGCCTATTAATGTACTAGGCTGAATTTATATGTATGTATATATCCTCCCCCTGCCCCCTTCCGAGACTCAGTCATGCTAACTAGGGATTCATTTTGGTGGGAATGGCTTCTTTAAGAATCTCACTGGCTGAAAGTGAACAGCAACGATACAGAAAAACATTTTGTGCTGCTTAGTTGCTATGCCCAGAAGAATCAGCCTGAAACGCCTTTCCTTCAGGAGATTTAGCCTTTTCATAACCATTCTCAAGAACTACCAGCAACTCTTCTTCACCTGCTGCTTCTTCTACCCACTAAGTCTACAGGATTTGATGGCCATTCCTTGGTCCCCTCTGATGAGAGAATGCATGGAAGAACACAGAACATCTTAGCAAAGTACTCTAGGCCCTGCCTTTAAAAGCATCTGATTTTCATTTTTCCTTTGGCATTTTTACACATATCTTTTTACAAACTTGATTCATTTCTTTTTAGCTCTGAAAAAAAATTCTCCGGCTGGAATAAGGAATCAGGAATGTGGGAATTCATACATTGCGTGCATGTGTGGTTAGTGGTGTGTGTGCCATTTGTAACATCACTGACTGGGGAAGTTTAAGTCATTTTTGGATACAGTTTGTGGCAAGAGTATCCAATGTGCCAACCTCAGGTCTTTGAAGTAACATTCGGTACAACCTGTTATTGAAATATTTCATGCCAGCTTAAAGCAGAGGAAGTACCCATTGAAGAGGAATATTTTCCTTCTCTGGCCATTCAAGCCACACAGGATTCTTTCAACTCATCCGAACAAGAAAGAACTTCTAAATGTTTCTTTATTTTCATTCCATCTGGTGAAGACATAATGACTGATGATATGAATACTTTCTCTCCTCAAGTTCTCTTTCTGCCTCTCTTCTCTTCTAAAGCAGGATATAATAAACAGATGTATTAATTAGAGGTGGTTAATGTGGACAGATACAGTCAAGAGAAGAATGCACTTCAGGGGGTAAGTGACTGGCTTCGAGGTCAAAGTTTAGAAGGAGGGTTCTACCCTCTTGCTTGGAGGTCTAAAGGTTCAAGTCTCATGTCCAAGCAAAGGCCCCAGGAATTTTAGCATACTGCTTGATCTGTTGACACTGTGGGTATAAAATGAAGATAATGACCACTGTGGTATCACCCTCTCCCACAGGACTGTGCTGAAGTTTTAGCTCGTTAAACAGAGGAATCACCAGCCATACAAGAACAGCCTTGGCTAACAGCAGAACCTTCCTTTGCTTCTCAGTGTTCATGAATTTGTGGATAGTTTTTAAAGAGTTCATCCCACTGGGTTTATAATGTGCTGAAGAGTAAAAATCCACATATAAGAGAATTTAAAAGGCATATCAACTCCAGCTGCATATATAAAGCACTTTCGATTTTTACCACCCAAAAGAGTTTTACAAACCAACAAGTGGCTGAAGGAAACACCAGCCTTGTCATAGAGAGAGGGTTGTCTTAGCTCCCTGATTCTGGGGTTTGTGCAATGGCTTTCTGCTTAACTTCTGGTTCAGTTGAGAGAGACAGAGGGGCATCCAGAGTTAGGACACTGAATGAGGCTGAGGAGCTGACCCTCAGACCCTTCCAGGCACACAGCTCTCTGTCTCTCTGCCCTCACCCTCAAAAAGGAAGAAAAGCCCCTAGCTTGGCCCTGCAGCAGGTGAGGATGGCCGATTGGCAGCCTGGCTGGGTCTCTTCCTTTAAGATAGGGACGCTGAGTCCACAGGGTGCTGACCCCGCACTCCAGAGAAAAGCACAGGCAGGGAGGTGGATTGGGTGTGAGCTATGTGGTTGTTCGAAGAAACAAAGAGACCCACATTGTTCTGACTTCCTCATCAGGTCAAAAAGGTGCCGGCTGAGAAACCTTACCCATGCGCCACCTGGGAAGCTGGCTGATCCTTGACCGAAAAGGAAATGCTTTCTCTAAGTATCACATGTAACAATGCTGTAAATGACTTCCAAAGGGCACCTGCCATTCACCTCCATTTTTTAAAAAATCCCATTATCATAATAAAGTCTTTTTTTAAAACTCCTCAAACTTGTAACTCCACTCCAACTAGCTATCCCCTGGGATTCAGAGAGATGAGCTGTCAGCTGTGTGACAGGGGTACAGCCGGAGGTCCACCTGGACCTTTTGTTTCCTTTGCCACTTCTGTCAGTGTAAGAAGAGCACTCAGCAGATGGATGCAATTTCCGTTAGAGGCACCTGCTGATGAGCTGTGGGTCCTTGTTTGTGAATCCCCATTTCATGTTTCTGACACTGATCCATGGATCCCCTTGCCCTGAAACAGGGATCAATTTGCAATAGCCCCAAATAAGGGTGGTGTTTCTAGAACCCAGGAGCTACCTCCCTGTCCCACTTTGAACACATTTACAAATTACTGCTATGATGATAAGGTCCTCTTTCTAGAGAAACCCCAATCCTCTGGGGGCTTAGGTCTCCTCATGTTCGTTCCTACTGAGGTACCTAAGATGCCTTCTGCTTTGGGATTCCTACTGACTGTGAGGGGGGAACAGGTGAGCAGAGAAGCCCTCACTAGTGCACAGCCAGTGTACAGGTCTCACAGGTGGGAGGAATGCCAGCTCTCCAGGAGGAAACCTAGGTGGGGACCCAGGGAAGTGGAGGAAACAGAGACAGAGCCTGAAACTCACACCAGCTGTTCTCTAGCAAGTTTCATGAATCAAGTCTCGTGAAGGGTGGTGTAAGTGGGGCTCAGGAAGCATTAGTACCAAGTAGGAGCCTCTTTGTGATGCCAGGAGAGTTGTTTCTGCTTAAAGGTGATTGGGTTTCAGGGAAGGTGGGGAAGGAGAGTATTCTGACTATGATGTCAGGAATTGTGCTGGGCACTTTGCACATGTTTTCATTTAACCTTCCTAACAGCTCTGAGAGGTTGGCATTGTCATTCCTGTTTTATGGATAAGAAAATGAAAGTTCAGCCCTGGCCGGTGTGGCTCAATTGGTTGGAGAGTTGTTCTGTAAACCCAAATGTCACAGGTTCAATTCCCAGTCAGGGCACATGCCTAGGTTGCAGGTTCGATCCCTGGTTGGGGCGTGTGTGAGAGGCAACAGCTTGGTGGTGTTTCTCTCTCACATCAGTGTTTCTCTCCCTCTCTCCCTCCTTCCTTTCTCCTTTCTCCTTTCTCTAAAAAAAAAAAAAAATTAATCAATAAGCATGTTAAGTAAGGATTAAAAAAAGAAAATGGAAGTTGAGAGAGGCTAAGTAACTTCCTTGAGAGTAGGTTGATTGGAGAGTAGTTGTAGCGATAGAGTATAAGCCTGAACTCAGGTTCCAAAGGATATTTTATACATAGTCCACTAAACCAGTTCTCACACTTTTGTGTTGTAGTCCTTCTAAGGACAGAAGAGTGAATTTGAACCCTGGTGGTGACTGCAGTTGGGAGTGGGGGTGGTGTCATAGCATGTAGTTGTGCAACACAAGTGCTAATTTTTCAAGGTCTTCTTTTACCTTTAAAAAATGAATGACAGTGTTGCAATTAACCTCATACTGTGTTTGTTTAATTTAATATAAAAATATCATTTCTCTTCCAACCCTTTAAGTATAATTGTCCAGAAAAGGAGGCATGTTTGGACTATGGTTTTGACTGTCTTGTGGGTACAAATGGCTGTTAAGAATGAATGTGGGGAACAGGTGTTTGGTCTGAGAAATACCAAGCCACCCAGTGCAACTCCCTTACTGGAGGTGACAGTCACAGATGACCCTGGACTGGGTGTGTTCTCAAGGGGATTTGCGCTTTCACCATGAGGTTGGACTAGAGGAGGCTGAATAACTGCCAATCTTCTATGGGACTAATAATTTAATAATTAAGGTTCAGGTAACAGAGTCAGTCAGGCCTGAGATTTGAATCTGGACTCAATGGCAGCCGGATGGGTGACTGGAGGCAAGTTACTTAACTTCTCTAAGCCTCAGTTCCTAATATGTAAAAAGTTTTGCATGTGTTAGGGTATAGAGAAGAGAGGCATAGAGATAGTAGACTCCAGAGCTTCCATAGCTTATTTGCACTTTTAAGTGGGAGATCCATTAAACCGCAATCTTCAGCCAACTTTCTTATTAATTTATAAACTGCTCTCACTGAGGTGCGTATTAACTGGGGGAGAGGAAACCAGAACACTTGTTCATAGTTTGTTTTTTTTTTTAAAGCAAATTACCATATTTTTATGGCCAGAGGGGTAAAAAGTGTAAAAGTGGTTTCTAATGAAGTCAGATATTTAAATGATGAATGACTAATGTGTTTTGTGGAGACAAAACAAACCAATAAATAATAAAAATAAGTTAATAAGACCTACCTCATAAAGGGTTGATTAAATTAGATAGTGTCCAGAAAGCACTTAGCTTGGAAACTGGCACACATCGATTATTTATAAACGGTGGTTATTACCAAGGGCAGAGGGACCTGTGAAAATGGGCCCTCCAGCATCCTCCTCACACCTCCCTTGGCCGAATTCATTCCTCTTCCTGCTCCTCCTCACAAATGATGATGGACTAAGGATGATCCATTTCCTTTGCAGCAAATAAAAATATTTGGGCTTCCCACTAATGCATTTCCTCCTCCCTCTCCCTGGGCTTTACGTGCTGGGTAAGCGTCTAGTTCTGGCTGCTCTGAAAGGTGGTGTTCACCAGGGTTTGTTCCTTGGTACTACATAGCAACACATACAACCACTTGACTTCCTTACATGTCTTGCAAATAATTAGAACAAATGGTAAAGCACGATAAGGGAATCAGGATTTTATACAGAGAAAGAGAGAGGCCAGTAAGAAAGTATGTTCTTTGAATAAATGAGTCAGATATTATAACTACATTTCTAGGCTACGTAGTCATTTACAATGCACAGAAATTTAGAGTCCAGAGTGGCCTGTCTTCTGGTGTTAGTAGTACTAAAGTCTGTCTGTTGTATCTGGTGCTGGTTCCACAACTGTGTCATGACATTAGCTATGATTATCGGCAGCCTTCCTACCCAGGACGGCATCAGGACAGTCCCTGAATGTTTTTGTGCCTTCTGTCTTTATCATATTCATTATTCTTCCTGTTATCAAAAAACAATTTTGCTTTCTGTTTGAAAGAGCACTGCAGTAGAAAAGTTTGCAAACAGTCAAATCCCTGCCTCAAATATATACATTTACAACATAAAGATCACAGCAAGAGGTAGGCAACTGAATAAAACGTATTCCAGATCAGCAGTGTTACAATGACTTCCCATAAGGAACTGTTCCAACAACGAGGCCCTTGGTGGGAAAAAGGTAAGCCAGAGTGAGTTGCTGTTGAGTAGTCTTTTGTTTTTGCTGACTAATTTGATTCCCACAATTACCATCTCCATGTAGCAAAAGGGGTCAAAAAACACCTTTGTGACGGAAGTTCATGAAGGGAGTTATTGTAGGAGTTATAGAAATGTCAGGGAGTGGAGCCCCTTATCTTGGATAGTGGAATATTTCCTCTCGGTGGAAATCAGCTGTTCTGCCAAGAGAACCTGAGGGAGTGATTGGGAGGTTTTTACATGTTATGTAAGCCAGTTTATTTTGGGAGCTCAGGGTATGTTGTGCTGCTGCCTTCTACCACATCTGCTCTATTTCCATAATGACCACTTCATTCCTGGGCTGTGTGGAACATGGCCTACATCAGCGCCGGGTCATTAGGAGGTGGGGAGGCTCTAAGCTTAGTGAGATGCTCTGATGAAGCTTGTTGAACTCTGCCCAGAAAAACGCACATGCTTTTGGAAATTTAAAGACACAGTTAAAGCAATCTATTTATTGCATTTGGATTCCTATTCACAAATGTGTTTGACCACCCCTCACTTTGCTCAGGCTTTGCTCTCTCACTTTTCCACTTTATTCAGTTAAAATAAGTATTTCCCAACCTTTCTTGATGAATTCATAATGTGAATTCTGTATGCTTCAAACTTAAAACCCTAAGTAGTTATGGCTTTGTGTTTGGGAAGTTCACACATTTCCTAGGATTTTTCTCAGCTCTGATTGTGGGTAGTTCACCCTTCTTCATACTGCTCTGCTGCCTACACTGTTCTGAGCGTACTCTTTCTGTCTCCATAAAACTGGTGCTTGGTCTGCTCTCTCAGTTTTTGTCTTTCTTTAACTGGCTTGACAACTGTTAAAGTATAATTTTCAAAAAGGCAGAAATCACGATTCTCAGGCACACATACAACTAACATCTAACAATGATTCTATTTAACTTAGCAATTAATGGAGGAGCAAGAAGTAAGATGTTAAAACCAGTTCAAAGAACACTTGAAATGTTACCTATAGAGTCAATTTAACAAAGAAATATTAGGATAAGATTTTGGGGTCAGATACAATATCCAATGGGTCCATAAACCTCGTTCTCATTGGTAATCTGTTTACTCCAGATACCAATTATTTGCATCTTTACTGGATAAAAATCTAGAAAGAGGACCTTATCATCTTAGCAGTCATTTGTAAATGTGTTCAACTTGGGAGAAAGAGGTAGCTCCTGGGTCCTAGAAACACCACCCTTACTTGGAGCTATTGCAAACTGATCCCCAATTCAGGTCAAGGAATCCATTGACCAATGTCAGAAATATGAAATGGGGAGACCCACACCTCATATTAACAGAATTTTAAATTGTAAAAAAAAAAAAAAAGAATAGTACAGCTCCACATGCTACTGAAAGTGTACTCAGTAATATCTTTTCCAAGCAATGAATAATGTTTCAAACATAATCTTGAATCTCTCACAATAATCCCCCCAAATTATTTTTTTATTACTGAATTCCTCTTCTCTAGGCATATCTTCCCCAGTTCTCTCATCCCTTTAACAGCCAAAGTACTAGAAATAGTTGTCTGGCTTCATTGGTTCTATTTCCTTACTTTCCATTTACTTCAATCTACTTCAATATAAATTCTGGCCACATCGTTTTTCTTTTTTGTTCTTTTTCTATGGTTACCAGTGACTACTTGTTTCTAGAGTCAAAGAATATTCTTTATTCCTTATCTTACTGGACCTGTCAGCAGCTTCTGAACTTTTGACAACACATTCCTTGATATTTTTTTCTCACATTGGTTCCTGGGACCTAATGCTTTCATGACTCTTCATCATGGGGTGCTTCTTTTCAGTGTCCTTTGCATACTGATTTCCAACTAACCTGCCTTTGAACATTGCAATCTGTCTAGGTGGGTACCATGCCCTGCACTCTAATACTTTCTTCTTCTCAGCTACCACCTAGGCTAACAATTTTGGTTGTCTCTATTTGAAAATGAAGCACAAATTTGTATATCCAGGCTAGATACTTTGGCTATATCAATCTACCTATTTGACATTCTCTCTCCAATTCTCAGAGACATCTCAAGTTCAATAAGT
This sequence comes from Anoura caudifer, assembly GCA_004027475.1. NCBI lineage: Eukaryota > Metazoa > Chordata > Mammalia > Chiroptera > Phyllostomidae > Anoura > Anoura caudifer. The sequence goes on from PVKU01007928.1 coordinate 13,422, forward strand.
ATAAACCTGGACTTACATGTTCCACCTCCAACACTCCTGATTAAATTTCGTCTTCTTCCAGAGTTCCACATCTCGGTGAATGGCAATATAACCCATTCAGTTATGCAAACAACCACCTAGGAAGCAACCTGGACACATCACTCTCATCAAGGCCTGTCCCCTTCAGACCCAGGGTAGATATCTATTTCTATGCAGAGAAGCTTGCCAGAGTTCAATGAAATGGCCTTTAGAATTTAGAACAAGCCCCCAAAAAGGTGCTAAATTATTAGATATGCCAACTATGCCTGAGAAATGTCAGGTAATCTAGATTCTACTGATAAACTCTGGAATATATACCCCCATTCCAAAATAATAGATATGGGAGTCCAGGTTCCAAGGAAGGACCAAGTGTGCTGGCCCAAAGGAGGCTGGAGGTGGGCATGGTGGACACATTGTAGCTGGGTTGAGTTAGTGTTGGAAAGAAAAAGCAGGATCATTTTTTAAAAGAACTGAAGAAGACTTGAAGGAGACTTCCTGTATTTTTCACTATCTCCTGCTTCCTTCCTTAATGACATTTACTTTTCTATAATGATCACAAAAATATTCATTGTAAAATCTCTTGAAAACATAGAAAAATATAAAGAACAGAATGCATAGCATCCTTAAATATATCACCAAATATATCAAATGAAACCATTGTTAACATTTTGTTGTATGTATTATTTTAAATTTCTCTATACTTACATAAAATTACATATAACTGACATGCATTTATATATATTTTATTAAAAGATGGTTTGAACTATATGTAGTGCTGCACAATGAGTTCTACTGTCAAAGATAAAATACCCTAACTTCTAGAATTCATTAACTTTCTTAGAGATTTACCCTTCTAAGTAATAGGTATCAATGCTAACTTATACATACTGCATTATCTGTCATCTTTCAATATTCCTTTTCCTGCTTGCTAATTTCCTGCCCTCCCTTGTCACTGAGTTCCAGTAAAGAACCACACTCAGCACCCACAGAATTGGCAGAAATAACAAAGTCCTGCCCAGGAGGAGCTTACAGTTAAAGAGATAAATATTCACAAAAGGGTCTCTAAGGTAGGCTTGAGACACAACAGCCACAATAAAATGTATTTTCCTATTTTATTTATTGTTTTCCCTTATCCATTTAATTGTTTTTATTTATGATGGAGCTAGAAGATGAGATTATAGCAGAAGGAATGGTGGAGGTGGGAGACTGTACAGGTATGGTTGTGGGTGTGGAGGTGCTAGATGAACAGGAAACACATAAAAAAAAAATCCTACCTTGCTAGGAAATTTCATTAAACAAATGGGTATGCTCCACACGACACCAAATAATCAAAATTATGATGTAGTGAAAACTTGGTTTCAAACTGAGAAATTATGAGTCCAGGAATCTTACCACCCTCTAGTATTTTTGTACTTGTTTTCTCTTATATTGACTCTCTGATTATTAATAGAAGTCATACGTCTGCTTAAATATAGTTTAAATTTAAAATAATTTAAAAATAATAACAGAATAAATATGACCCCCAGAGTTATTTGATGAAATAATGATTTATATGTTTATTTCTGCCCATGTGGGAAAAATGTGTTAGAAAGAAACCCTTACACTTATGGATTATCAGCATTGCTATAATTATATAGTATTATAATGAGGATCATAGTGATTGCTAATACTTCAGAGTTTATAAATACTTCCAACTCCTTGTTGGTATTAATGGAACTATGTGGCCATATACAAAAAGAAAGCACAATCCATGAGTGACAATATCAAATTAAGTATTTGAATCTTCCCCAAGGAAATATAGCTGATTTCTTGAATGTTGCATGGCTATCCTTCAGCGGAAGGCTGAAGAGGAAAAAGCTGAGGCATCAGTCACCTGTAATTGCTGCTAGGAAGCCACCCACGTGCCCAGAGATTTACTTCTTACATGTGGGCCCAGGATGACCATACTCAGCCTTTGGCAAATGTGGCAGCAACTTACAAAGTATACACCAAATCCTTTTCCTCTTTCTCCTGGGGATGTAGTTAGACTACACATCCCAGCCTTCCTTGCAGCCAGGAGTGAACCTGGGACTGAATTTTTGCTCTCAGAATGTGGGCAGCTGTGATGCAGACCATGTCCAGGACTGGCCCAAATACACCTCCTTCCTTTTGCTGTCCCTATTTCCCAGTTGGCTAGATGGAATTATGTGGATTGCAGGAGCCACAAGATGGAAGGAGACTGGGTCTTTAAATAACTTAGAAGACTGTCTTCCACATCCCTGCATTCAACAGCCAGAAATGAACTTACATTGTCTAAAGCCACTAAGATGGTGGGGGTTTAGCAGGCTGGGTCACCTTAACTTATACTACCATCAAAGTAATATATGTGGCTTTTCAGTACCTGGGTGGTTCAGCATCATCTGCCACAAAAATGACACAAGTCAAACCTTGTCTAACTCTCTTCTACCACTTACATTTCCTCTTCATTAGGCAAGTATTTGTTGTTTCCTAAACTTGATATGTATTTAAATTCTTTTTAATCTTTGAAAATTTTTTTGCCTCCATCTGGGGTGTCCTTCCTCAGCCTAACCATTCTGAAATTAAAAAAAAATCCTCCATTTTCTCCCTCAAGAAACTATTTAAATGTCACTTCATCTATGAAGCCACTTAAGTATGTTCTCACTCCTCTTTGCCTTTCCTTCATCTATCCATTTATCTGTTCAGCAAGCATTTACTGAACATGACAATGTGCCAGGCTGCAAGCAGCCTGGAGATTCAAAGATGGACAATGTCTTTTCTCCACAAGGTCCAGTTTGAGAGTAAAGACCTATAAGCCGATACTTACAATATAACAGATAAAGGCAAAACTACATAGAAATATTGGGTACCTCAAGAACTAGAAGAGGACTGTGTGTATATTTCTCCCTCCCCTAGGAACGTGCCTACATGACTGTGTCCTCCTCTACTCCAGTTTCAGGTGTTCGCTCATGCTTATTCTCTTCATACCAACAGTCGCAAACTGTCTCTTTTGTCTGTTGGCTGGTTTGTGTTTGTTCACTGCCTGTCTCCCTCATTAGGATATAAGAACTCTGAGGGCAAGACACAGCATTTCTTTTCACCATTGTCCCTCTTGACCTAGCGCAGCAACTGGTGCACGGTCAGTGCCGAACAAATGCCTGTGGAATGAATGAGTGAATGCACAGAGCCAACCTGCCTGGGGATGTGCTGAAGGAGTCAATGCCTGATCCAAACTGTAAAGGATAAGTAGGAATTTGACTAGAAAACAGAAAAAAGAGAGACTCTAGGTAGAGGGCACAGAATAACTAGGAGCATGAAACATGGCCTGATGTCGGCGGAAAACTGCAAGAACTAGAACATTGCTAGAGTGAAAGTGGTCATAGTGGTGGGTAAGGCTGAACCAGAAACCGTAGGCAGGCTCTTGCTTCATCTTCATCCATCTAACAAGCACTTTCTCTGAATTCCTAAAGTGTTTCACACACACCGCATATGACACCATGTTGTTAGCATATTTTTTAACAGCCCTGTGAGCTTGAAGGGCAGGAACTGATTTTTACTCACCTTGTGTCCCCAGCTCCTGCCTTTATCACTGATGCAAATGGTAGGCAGTTGGGAAGGAAGAGGGTTATTAGCAGTATTTCTGGTTATTCTTATAGATAGGTGATACTCAGCATAAAAATATAATAGAGTGAAAATTTATGCCGACAAAAATTATAGTCGATGGAAGAGAAAGAGGATCTGTGATATCGCTTTCCTCCCATGAGGCCAGCGTGGGACATGTTTTGGTGCCCTGTCTTTCCACAAAACAAGGTTAACAAAACTAAAGCTGCTAAAGTATCAAATCTAGAACAGACGAGCTGAGCTCCAGCAGATCCTTACATAAATCTTGTGTGCATAGTAATAAATTAAAAGATGCTATGTTGTTAAAGAAAACATACTGAGCAGGCTAATAATAGGTATGAAACCTGTAAATAGCATATTTTTGCTTTCAAGAAAAGGAGAAATAAATGCATATAATATAAAGCTGAATCTTTAGGAAGAAAGAAAAAATGAAGTTTTTTAAGTAATGTGTACCTCAAAATAGGGAACAAATACTCTAGGCCCTTAAAGGTATTTTTCCACTTGTCTTATTATAAAAACATATGCTCAGTTTAATGTATTAGGATAAAGGAAATATTATGTAAAATCCTGATGAACAGTTATTTTTTTGTGTCCATCCTTCCAGATAGTTTTAAAACATACACACATACAATAAATACATATGCATACGAGTGTGTATTTTATGAGGGGTGTCATATTATGCATGCTGCTTTATAATCTGATTTTCTACCTTAATATCTCATAGATATTTTTCATATTAATGACCATGAATCCAATAGTTATTTTAAAAGTTTGCATGGGCTATAGTCTACTGTATGAATACTTAAATTTATACACATTTACACATTTTTAATACACAATTTACTTGTAAGTTAATCAAGAAATTTTTATTGAGTATTACTCAATGCCAGCAACTCTTCAGTACGATGAAGCAGAGCTTGCTTCTGGTGCCTTAGACAGTGTACGGAAAGCAGTTAGTTCAGACAATGGCACTCACAGAGTATTTATAAATGATGGCTACTGTTATTATTACCAAGGACAGTGGGACCTATGAAAACAGGCCTGCTAGCATCCTCCTTATACTTCCCTTCCCTGCATGCTCTCCTTTTCCCTCTCCTCAAAAAACATGATGGACTAAGGATGATCCATTTCCTCTGCAGCAAATAAAAATGTTTGGACTTCTCACTAATGCATTTCACCCTGAAAAAAACTGCTTTTACAGTGACAATTCACCAGCAAACGAAACAGAGTCCTTGCCATGAAATTACTTGTGATTAACCGGGAGATGAATAACAGAAAATAAACACATAGATAAAGTAAATGCAGGTACTGATAAGTACTATAGAGAAGTTAAAAGACAATAATATGCTAAAGAATGGCCAGGGCTACTTCAATAGCATCTTTTTATAGCCCAACACACATACACAGTTTGCAAAGAATACAGATTTTTTCCTTTTGGAATGCATAGCCATACTAGCAAGAAAATGAAGGAAACTTCTAGAGAGCAAATATGAAAGGTAAGCAATCATTTAGAATAATTCTTCGCACTGACTCTCCCTGAGGCCTAATCCAACATGGTTCTTTAATGGCTTTACAAGGACGTCAGAGCCTGTGCAAGGAGCAGCATGGAACAGAAAAGCCCCACCAATTCAGGGCCTCTGAGTGCTACCCAGTCAGTGAAAGGATAGAAAACATTCCACCTACCTTCTGAAGAGGAGGACGAGAGAACTTCTGTGGTAAATCCGGGAGGAAGCAAACTGGGCTCTCTCCTGAGAATTCACCACCACAGCCCTGCCCTTGTGTGGGTTTGAGGTTTAAATCTATCCCACCTGCATGATCTGGGAAACCCTAAACTGAGAAAGTAACACAGGTTGGTCAGTGCCCTGGGCACTTGGCCAAAGCCAAAGGAAACCCTCTGCTGAGTCTGAAATGAAGCTGTCCCAAGGTTTATCAAAGAGCTCAGCAATGTCGGAAGACATATAGGACACAAACCAGCATGCGAGTGAAACGTGTGAGATTCAAGGGACATTTACAGCTTTAAAGGCTTTTAGAAGAAATGAAAACACACTGACAAAGATCAAAGCATCCAATTTAAGGAGTTAGGGGGAGAAGAAACAAGGAAGGAAGCAATGAAATAACCCACAGAAACGACAAAGTTGTTACTGGAAAGTTGATTTTTAAAGGAATAATTAAATAGACAAACCTCAGCAAAGATGATCAGCAAAAAGAGGAGAGAAGACACAAAAAGTGTTGGAAGAGAAAGGGGTACAATACTGATAGCGGGAGATTAAAAATACATCATCACACAATGAATTTATGCCAATAAATGCAAAAACTTAGGGAAAATGGATAATTATCTTAAAAGCCAAAACACAACACAGACTATAGGGAAAAAAGAAAACCTTAACAGAGCTATAATCATTCCAGAGATTAGATCAGTACAGAAGCTCATGTATATTTGGGGTCTCCCTCATCTGGGCTCCAAGCATCTCTGAGGTTGTTGATTTCAGTTGAAACCTGAGTGGTAGGAAGGAGCAAGCTATCAAAGATCTGGAATACAACATTTCAAATCTAAAGAATATTGAGTGAAAATGTCTAATACAGTGAGAGAGACGGCAAAAAAGGCAGAAGTAAACTCACATGGATCATCTCAGATACTTGTAAACAGCTGAGGTTTATTGAGTTCTACTTTGTGCCAGTTGTTGAGCCAAGAGCTTCATATTTTACATGATTTCCAGTCTTCCAACACCTCATCTTATGGAAGAGGAGACTGAGGCTTCATGAGGTTAAATCCTATGGCCCACAGACACAGAGCGAGTAAGTGGCAGATCCAGGATTCGAAACCAGTCTGACGTGGAAGTCTGAGTTTTGAACCACGTATGCTGTGTGTAAGGAGAAAGTTCTCAAACAACCGCCACCTGCAGCAATGGCTTTGTAAGTGAGGTCCCTAAATCAGGGGCATCAGCATCTCCTGGGAACTTGTTAGAAATGCAAATGTTCAAATTCTCACCTCACCCTAGACCTACCAAATCAGAAATTCTGAAGTGGGGGGTGAGGGGCAGCAATCAGTGTTTTAACAAGCTCTCCAGGAGATTCTAAACCTCTGGGCTAGAGCAACTGGAAAGGCAGAACACTACAATGAAAATGACATGGACTTTAGAATTAGGCAAACCTGGGTTGTTGTCCCAGTTCTGCCACTTCCTAGCTATGTGACTACACTTAAGTGCAAAATGAAGACAGCTACCTTTGGGTTTTTGCGAGCATTAACTAAGATAATGAAATATGAATGAATCATTCTGGCACATCAGAAGTGCTCAATATGTTCTCAATAAGTGTTTGCTATGCTGGGAGTCTGTCTTCCCCTAATCTTTCCACAGGCACTCTGCACCCTCACTGTGCCCTGGAGAAGAGGAATTGGACGGATGGAACTATCTGGAGCCCAGAAACAGCTGGGGTTCAGCACAGGTGGACGATAAGAAGGAGCAAAACTGAAGGAGTGGCAGAGGCAAAGGAGACAGACAAGGGGAGGTTGCAAGAGCTGTTTCTCTGGAAGAAGGGTTCAACCATGTTGCCTGATCAGATGAGTGGGAAAGCAAAACAGAGCCCAAATGGTTCTACTTTGGCTGATGGGTTAAGAGTGGTTCCAGTGGGAAAATGCATTTAGAAGCAAGAACAGGTTTGGGGTTATGATAATTGTTTCATATTTAGACAAGTGAGCTTGACATACCTGAGGTAACAGAGAAGTGCCATCCCAGAATAAAAGTGTGTGTGTGTGTGTGTCTGTGTGTGTGTGTGTGTGTGAGAGAGAGAGAGAGAGAGAGAGAGAGAGAGAGAGAGAGAGAGAGAGGGAGATTGAGACTAGAATGATCCCATTCTCTTAGTTCTTTGTAGTTGAAACTGCTGTTTCCTTTCTGTGGATACCAATGTGACAGAGAAGGGTGCTACTAGCCAGACAGCCGGCCCTGCTGGTAATGCCACATTCTGTTGATAACCAGCAATCATGGTCAGTGCTAATGACACAAAGATGTGTCATTCACGAGGCAGACTATGTGGGAAGGGAATGAAGCCATCACTAATGAATAGGCTAATGGAACTTGATGAGCAGTGAAAATCAATGAGGCAAAAATGGCCTGCCTCAAAAAATGAAGGCAGTGTGAATGGATGAGTGCCAAACCACCATTCATCTCAAGTCTGAGCTGCAGACGTCACCCAGTGAGACAATTCACACCAATGGCACATTATCCCTGGTGTGGTCATGGGTCATGGTCATCAGTTCATTCAATTCTATAACATTAACAGCACATCTGAGCAGGGCTAGGTTAGGTGCAGTGCGAGATGCTGAGCACAAAGTAAGGAAAGAGATTGACCTGGTCTCTGCCTTCATGAACTAATTCATTCCTATGCCAAAAGTGAACTTCAGTGCATTTAGCCCATTATAAATAAATTAGATACTACATGCTTCCCAGTCCTCCTCCTCCTTTCTCTGATTAAAACTACCACTCTTATAATCATAATCATCATCTCATTATCTTACTTTATTACTCAGCCATCACCCACAAACTACCTCTAACTTTCTTTAGCTGCTTATAACTGCCTATCTTGCAAAATCATAATCACTGAGCCCAGTTAAGGAAAGTTATCTGTTACTCCTATCTGTCTCCAGACAGCACATGCTGTGTCTAGGATAATTTCTAGCACTTTCTCTAATACAGGAGCACCCTCGACATCTGGGGGTCCAAGTGTCCTGAGCACAAGTCTCAGGCTCTCTGTGGCCAGGCTTCCTTCTAGGCCTCTGAGGGCCTTATAAGGTGCTTGAACTCATAGGAATAAGGGTGCTGGTAATGACTGGAGTCTCCCGCCCTGGCTCCCCACCAAGTGAAAAATGAATCATTCACAGATAAATCAAAATTTCTCTAAACAGAGGTGGATCCCCCTTTGACACCAGTCCTAAAGGAGTCAGGATTAACAGGGCCAACCCAGCTGGCTCAAGTCTTCAGGAGTGCCAGATAATGGGACACATTGGATTTAAAGCCTAAGAGTCTGTTCTCATCTTTGCTTCCTCAAGCAAAACTCAGTGCGTTTACCTGGGTCTCAGTTTTCTCACCTGGAAAAATGGCCCAGTTCAAAGCAAGCCATGGCATTTTAGTGTTTATTCTTCTTCATAATTTAGTTACTCACTAACCACTTCAGGTAAAGAGGGCATGAATTAGTGCTTTGCACTTTCAGGAAGGCATTTCCCCATCCAGTGCCATGTCCCATATCACTCACCCAATTTGCTTGTCTGTCTCGGAGGGCTCTAGGCAAGCTACACAAGGCTGTTGTTTCTTTGATTTAACAGAAACAGCCCAAGTCTTTCATTACAGAGAAGTGGCTTCTCATACAGAAGCCAAGCCCCTCTCCCCATGCCTTTCTTGTGCTCTTTCTTTGGGCTACAATGTGTGTCCCCTGACTGCCGTCCGTCTATTCAGGCATTTCGCAGCCTGAACCACCTTATCTGTTGGGGTTTCAGAGTCACCACTTCTCTTGAATCCTAGGGTCTGCACATGCCCAGACCTCTGTGCCTTCCGGGATTTCTGATTTTATACTGCGACTAAACCATTGACTTAATGTTCCCTGGGTCCTGGCAGTTCCTAATGCCTGTCCCAGATCCGGGGAGCCCATCCATTCTCAGATACTTGGTTATCTCAGGCTTGAAACCTTGACCTGTGTTTATGACTCATGATTTCCTCCGCCCAGAAAATGCCACACAGATAGGATTATACAAAATGGTACTTGATGAGTCTGAAAGAGACTGTTTACTCAGTTGGACACTGAAGAGAAGAGATGTCAGTCATAATTAGTAAAGCTGTATTCATTTCTCGCTATTTGCTGTATTCTGAAAGCCCTGCCAGGATAAAGGAAAGGAAAGGGTTTGAACTTGCTCTGCCTTTCTGATTAAGGACTTGCTTAAAGGAACTTGCTTTAGTTTATACCTCTGCATAAGATCTAGCAGCTGCTGTCTTTATTACACGAGGTGACTGGAGCTAAACGAAATGAATCGGAACTGCACACTATAAGCAAGGGATATTATTTCTGTCATTTTGGGCTGCCAACAAAATGCCAAGAAAATTACAAAGCAATAGCTACCACTGTGAAAGAGAATAAAAAATAAAAAAGAACTTTTTATGCCTAAAGAAAAGCTTTCCATTCTCTCTACTTTTACAGGGCAGTACAAGAGCCTTCTGTGGGCCTTGGCACCAGATATCACATAAACAATCATTTGCACACACTAGGAATCAAAATGTGCTCTGTTCCTGGGATCTTTATCCTTTACCTTGATAGGAACAGAGAAAGAGTTTTAATCTGATTTATTTTATAAGCTGCAATTGCTTGTCAGCAAGAAAGCAATCCTGCTAAATAGATATTTTTTTTATAAAAAGCAGCATAAGCATTTTTAAAATTAAATCACACCTTATAAGAGTTGACCTTTCTCCCCCTATTCCCATTTCCCCCCAAATGCACTGCACAAACTTGGCAATGACCTGCCTTCTCATCGCTCAGAGCACTGGCAGGATCCTACAGAGAAAGAGAAAAGCTGTTGTCTAGTTAAGCTCTAAGTGTCCATTCAACTCCTGCTGAAAATTTATAACAAAAAAAGGCCTCAGGTGGCAGTGCAGCATTTAACATGTCTCTGTTGGCTTTTCCTACTTTGCTTCAGAGCTGAAATCTGTAGGACTGAGACTGGGCATTGGTGGTGGGGTGGGGTGGAGGGGTGGTCCTGCAGTTTAGAGAAGTTTGTCTGGAGTCAGGAAAGGTCTACAGACTTGGAAAAAGACCAAACCAAGGGCAGAAGGGGGGGCAGCAATGTAAGTAATGATTATTAATTCATCTATTCAGTTTAATTCAGGATGTGATGAGTTCATAGATAAGAAAATAAACTATGAGACTGACATGGCCCCATTAGACTGTATATAACTCTGGATAGCCCATCTCGGAGGGAGTTTGCTTCATTAGGGCCCCGAACCAAGAAAAGTTTAGATTGTTCTCCTGTAGGTGAAATCACATACCCTGTACTTTGTCTGTGGTATTTGTGAAGGGCCAGTACCGAAGCCTGAATCTCCTAACGTCTAGCTCTGAGGTCTCTTTGTTTTGTCATGTCTAGTGGTCTCTATGCTGTTCTGGCTTGAAAAGGAGCAGAAAGATAAGAGGATGAGAATGAAGTGTAGATATCTTTACATTGTGTTTTCCATGAGAAGCCCAGGCTGTTCCCAGGTGAATGATGGTGGTCTTTTTCATTGGGTGGATGACAAGTGTTTGAACTCCATGGAAAAAAATAAGAGAATTTTGCAGCAGAAAATGTGGGTTCAAGTTCTGGTCTTGCCATTTCCTAGTAGAGAGATATTGAGCATGTTCCTTAACTGTTCTAAGATGAGTTTTATTCACCTATTAAATAAGGATAATACTTGCTTCTCTTCCCTCCTTATCTGGTATTTGAGGTCAAAAAAATAATGAAAGGGATCTATAAATTCAGTGTAGAGTGTGAAATAAAGCCCTTCATTCAACAAACATCACTTGAACAAGATGAATTAAGCAGTCTTCAGCTTTCAAAAATCAAACAACTTAATGTAATGATCATGTATATGTGTGCTTGTTTGTGAGAGGAAGCACACCCACTGAGTCTGGGACTAAGTAAGTAACTGGTAAATGATGTCCAGAGAAGCAATTTTGGGAGCAAGGGCAGTAAAACATGCCTCCATGCCATGTTAGGTATGTTAGGTTCATCTTAGATCTGGTGCCACAAACCAGATCAGGAGCAAAGTTGTGTGCATTTTGGCCATCCCTGTACAACTCAGGTAAGACCCCAAGCATTTAGGTACTGAGTTTCTGGTCTATTTCCTAAATATCAGCCTTTTCCTTCTCATTATTACTTTCTAGGAAGTCCAACAAGAAAACAAACTGAAGGTAAGATTAGAAAATCACTTGTTTTCAAAGGAAACTATAGTTTTCCTTTGATAGTTTTCACCTATTGAGTGATTCTCAGATTAGTATGGATAGGTAGATATATTTAAAGTTGTCTGAGACCTCAGCATGCAAATGTGTGTGATGGTTCTCCACTCCCACCTGCTTAATCGTGAGAAGGCCCTGCTCTAAATATTTCCAGGAATCTATGGGGATACATGTGCACTCAGATCAGACCTTGCCATTTCTTGCTGACGCTGTCCAGCCAAAGCAGTGTTTTGGAATCGATGAAGTGAAAACTTATTCCTAAGACTGTATTCTTATGTGACAGCTGTTTTCACAGAGCTGCAAGTCCATGGAGCCCAAAGTGGTGGAACTGGAAGGTGGCTATGCTTCAGAGCTGGGGATTTTACCACCACTCTTGCAAAGAGAGAAGAAGCTCCTCCAGGTTCCAGCTTAGTTTGGTGCTGGGGAGGGGTCCCTAGTAAGGATGCTTCAGTCCCAATATACCACAGCATTTGGTGCTATAGCTGTTCTGATGGACACGCCCAGCTTTCTTCCAGGTGAGCAACCACAGCAGGAGGGTACCTGGGGCAAAATGACTTGTGGTGTCCTTCATCATATTTAACCTGGAGCCCTCACTTTTCTAAAATACTCAAGCTTGCTTCTGGTTTGGGTTCACTTTTGAAAGATTTTCTTCCCTTGTTGGGGCCACCTCAGTCTACCTAACACATTCAATGACTGAATCCCAACATGTGTACAGGCTCAATTCCAGGTGTCCCTCTGGCTCAGTGTAAATCAATGGATGAGAACAGATTTGCGGGGGATGGGGTGCTGCCTTCCTCCACTTATCAGAACCAGGAGCGCCCTGGCTCCAACCCAGCCAAGGTCCCTATTACAATATTCAAACTACTCAAAATTCTGTTTTGTTTCTTAGACACAGTGAGCTCCTTTTGCTTCAGGACTTTGCACTGGTTTCCTCTTCTGGGTACTCTCTCCCTTCTGATTTCTCATTGGTCACATTTTAGCTTAACTGTCACCTCCTCATAGAGCCATTTTCTTTAGTCTACTATATTGCCCTATTTATCTGCTTCATAGCACTTTCACAATCTGCATTGCTCTTATTTGTTTGTTTCTCCACTGTTATGTCAGAGTCACAGAGCAACTGCCTTACTTGTCACTGCTGTATCCATGGGCTTGGCCTGATGAATGGCAAAAATATCAGCAATAACAGTTAGCACTGGTGGATGCAGCACTGACTATTTGCTAAGTACTGTGCTAAGTACTCTTACATGTACTAACTCATCTAATCTTAACCACAGGTTCAGGCTGTAAACACTATTATGCATTCCCTTTCTTTCCTAGGGGAAGTTGAGGCTACATAAGTGTAATGACGTGTCCAAGGGCACAGAGCTAATGAGTGCTGGTATTGGGATGCAAACCTGGGCAGTCTGAGTCCAGAGTTCATGAACTTTACTACTATGCCATATGGCCTCCTAAAATGCTCTATGTTCATAGATGTTTTGCCCTATTTCTGGGATAAGGCAAAGAACAGCATGCTCTGCTCTTGCTCACACATGAGAATGCTGCCATTTTGGGACACACACAGAGCAGAGCAAATGGACACTGATTGCAGTAGAAAAACTACATATTGGCAATAAGCACCTCTGGGGCACTCACTTTGCCAGATATCAGAGCTTACTATTTATTATACATATATAACTTCATGAACCCCAACCCCTTCCTTAGCACAATCCTACATAGAACATCAATGCTAAAGCCACTGCCTAGGTTCTAATCCTGGCTCTGCCACTGACTCAATGTGCAGTGTTGGGTGATTAACTAAACCTCTCTGTGTCTTTCACAGGATCACTGTAAAATTTAAATGGGTTGTTATATGTAAACCACTTTGAACATTTAATCACTGTTAGTTATTATCATTAGTATTTGCAAGTCTTTATGTGTCTATTTTCAAACACTGTCTTTGACTTCATTGACTCTCACAAAAGCCCTTTTCAGGTAAATACTGTAATTACCCCCTTTGACAGATGAGGAAGCCAGAGTTCAGAAGGGGTTTGTGAACCTGGCCACATGTCAGACACTTAGTAAGAGATAGAGCTATGGTTGGGTCCCATCAGTGGACTATATAGTCTAAGCTTTCAGCTTTACATTATTCTACCTCTTCTCATCTGCCTCCAAAGATCTTATGGTGCCAGGTGGGTACAGAAAATATAGGGGGAACACTTTGTAAAGTATACATGATTGTCTAACTACTATGTTATATATCTGAAACCAATACAAAATAATATTGGGAGTAAAAGGTAACTGAAAAAATTAAAAATACATTAAAAAATGGTCATGTTAGCATAGACCAAGGTCACAATATGGTCCTGGTGCCTTTTTCTTTTCAAAAGTTACTTCTGTATTAATTTGCCTGTGAAGAAAATTCACATACTATTTCTCTCCTCTCTGTATCATGACATCTTACTTTTGGCAACAATGTCCTGGGTCATCAAAGGTGTCAAAAGATGTTTCAGCCCCAGCCTTTAAGACCTGTGTGCACGTATTCTCTCCAGAACAGCTGGTCACTGGTAGAAGAGCATGGTCCTGCAGTGAACTCTCTTGCCCATCCTTCAGTGTGCAGATGACTACTGGGGATTCCCTGCCCATGAGTAAGCCTTCTTATTTCTCTTCTATGGGTGACGTCTTTCTGGTATTGAAAATGATTTCTTTTTCTCATTCTCTGTGTGTATATACTATGCTGCTGTTTCTTTTATGCCCACCTGCCACACTGACATCATCTCTCTCTGTACTGAATGCCTCTTTCTTCCTCTCCACATGACAGAGCCCCCATCAGCCCAGACTTCGGAGAGACTGGGGAGAGACAGGTTGTGTTTTTTTTGTGTGTGTGTGTGCCTGTGATACATTATTTCCTTCCACCAGTAAGCGGTTCCTCCAATGCTTTTCTCCTGGGGACATGTTGCTGCTCTGGCCTCAAGCTGTCCTGGTTACTTGGTCTGGGCTCATTTACAGCTCTAATTCAATTTACAACACAGTTACATAACTGTTCCCCATCTCCAGTTGACCTTGATGTCAAGCAGCGGTCAAGTTGTACCAGCCCAGAGAAAGAAGGAGGAATCTCTGGTTGGTCCTTGAGAACATTTTAGCTGGGGTTCTGGAATGGAATGTGGTATAGAAAGGCCAAACCAGACCAGTAAATTCTTTGGAAGGGTGAAAAGCAAGGTTGTTAAGTTTTGTAAGATGGATGCTGTTGACTTTTGGGGCAAATCTGCATCACTCAGGATTGTGATAGCTGTCCCCTGACCAAAGATAAGAGGGCTGTCTTCTTTCTCCATGAATTGCTCTAAGTGAATGAGCTTTTTGACCTCATGGGAAGTGCTCTGAGGAGTGCTTTCAGCTCAAAAACCTCTCAAGGACAGATGTCAGCACATTTTTTTCTACTGGCTCCACTCAGTTCTAAATAGTGTCAAGAATAGCTAAGTTTTGATACTTTTGCTTCTGAGCCAGGGGTTTCAACATGAAAGCAAAAATACAAAGTAAAGGCTAAGCAAAATTAGTGAAGATTCCAGAACCTCAATAGTATAAAAACTCTCCGGGAGCAGGGACTCTATCTGTTCTCTGTCCTGTCTTCATAGCATAGAACACATCTGGCACAGCCTGGGTGTTCAGAGAATATTTGCTAAATGATGTATAACATGATGTACAATATAATATGCAGGTAGTGGCAACTGATCTTTTTCTAGTTAACTTGCCCAGAAGTTTTCAGAATTTCATTTTACATATTTATTCGTATATGTGCCTGTACAATTATATTAGATAAATGTTGTATAAATTTATACGTATGTTGTAACTTTATATAAATATAGATATATTTTAATTTATTTTTTGGCTTGTCCTGCAGAGCTTTATTTGAGGGACCCACACAGAGGACATCCACCTCACTTCCATAGGTTCTTGAAAGACATTTTTCTCACTATCCTTCTGCATGACCTTGGCTACTACCATCTCTAAGTCCTCTGGCTTCAGTGCATACACCCTTCACTTCAGCCCTTGATGCTCCTGGTATGGTATGAGCTTAGCAATTTTTCTTCAGGTTGATCTCATGCATCCTATACACACACACACAAACACACACACACACACATATATTTACACACACATGTATAATATAATGACCATTAACTGATTGCTCATATGTGATCACCACATTAGTAGGTTGTGCCTAGACAAAGGTTTTGCCTCAAGCATAGCCCATTTGTATTAATTGAGGATCACCACTGGTAGGGCCCCTTACTGAGAAGGCCCTGTGCTTAGTTTAGTGCTCTGCTGTCATCATCTTGAAATCCTTCACAATTTTTCAACAGGAAGACCCTGTTTTCATTTTGCACTGGACCCTGCAAATTATGTAGCTAATACTGTCAAAAGTATGGATAGAACTAATGTAAAGAAATAGCATCTAATATAACCTACATGTGTTGATAGCCCTAAGGGAGAAAAACAGCTACCTCCCGAACAAGCCAACTATGAGGATAATGTACATATCAACAAAAATAATCTACTATTTATAAATTATCAGGACACATTAACTGATTCATTAATGTTGCAAATGCATGATACATGCCATGTATGCTTTAAAAAAAGATAACCAGGGATTTAACTCATGAATTCACTTGTGGTTCTTCTCTGCTTTGAATTATCTCTGCTTTAGCTCCTTTACCTATCAAAATTCTACCAAGTTTTGGGGGTCTATAAATATTCTTAAGTCATCTATGTCACCTACATAGATCTTTTCTTACAACACAAACTTCTTGATACCTGAATTTCCCTAAACTTAATCTGTATCACATTTTAGAATGTGATCAAAATCAACTTGGGACATTGATACATGTTATCTACTGCTTTTAAAAAAAAGTGTTTTCATATCAACTTATGTCCAAGATTCTGCTTCTCAAGAAGCATAGCTAAGGCAACATATATAACATATGTGACATATGTATAATGTTAACTTTTCTAACAGCACATAGCCTAGGACTAGGCACATATAGCCACTGAGTAAATATTGTATCTAATTAGTTAAATTAAACTAACTAGCAATTAGTACTTTCTTGTGTGCCACACATTAACATAGGCATCAGAAACTTTCACATCATTTTAAAGTAAAAGTTAAATTTTTTAAGCAGTTGCCTTTGCTCAAAAAAAGCTTTTAAAGTTGCCATAATATTAGATGATAGCCTACACATGCTGTTTATATAAAAATGAATTTAAGCCTCTTTGTATTTCTAAATGATGGAGCTGAAGAAATTTAAGAAACACCAAGCCTTCAAAACAAATGGCTATGGTGTTTTGTTAGATTCAATTTTCCTAAGGTCTCCCGATTTCAGAGCACACCAATTGCTCAAGCCTTGCTTTGTAGAACCATTTAACACCCACTTTCAACTCACAGTTTCCTGTGTTTATAATTACAGAGGATATTGTATGCCAGCTTAAATATTTATATCCTTTTTTATTAAAATGTTAAGTCACTCAGCAAGTTGGCTGATCACAGCCTGATTCTCATGCATATCTTCATGCAAAGTAGTAAGGTTGTTGCTTTGACTTGAGTGAGGCCAGATTCTTGCAGCCAGGTGATTTTTCATTGCTTTATTTTATAGATAGGAATTTTCTAAAATACATTTATTTTGCAGTGGAGAAAAAGTTTTAAAATTTTGCTTTTACTTCACACTGAAAATAAGAAATAGGCAGATGGAAAAGAATGTGTTTCCCTAGTGCTGTCTGGTGGGAGAAATATTTTTTTAGACTCCATATTTTTCCATAGTCCAGCAACACCAAAATTCTCTTTTTCATTAGTTTAATTTGTGTTAACTACATGTCAATTGTCTCAGGGTAGAGTGGATCACAGATGGGGTGCCATCTTATCCTGATGCTCAGATAGCACAAATGTTCTCAAACTTTGACATTGACATAGAATCTAAAATTTAAATGCATACCACCACATACATTGTAGTGAAGGGAGTCCTCGTTTATGCTATCCCTTTCTAAAGAAGGTCAAGCCTTTTATTTTGTTTCTTAATTAAAAAAATTATCTCTAGTCCCCCCCAAAATTCCTCAAAAAGATAAAATAACACAAGGAAATAATGACTTAACACATGTAAACAGACTAAGAGTAAATAATCTCTGAAGAGAATCAACATAAAGTGTTTAAGTAGTTATTAATTTAGTCATGGAAATCATCTAAACCTACATGTCTAGGCTTAACAGAACAAAAAGATTGGGACTAAACGAAATGAGAAGTCACTCTAAAAGTGCATGCATCTCCCATCATTTTCTGTAAAGTCTGCTTTTCATAAAAATTGTTTGGGAAAACAATTTTGGGAAAATTCAATCCTTAATTTACTGCAGACAAATAACTCTTATTTGCAAGGTTCTCAACTGGGATTCAGGTAGCACAGGTGGTTTCTCTTAGGTCTTTTATGTTTGTCTGATTTAAAAAAATTTTTTTTCCATAAATGTTCATCTACACTCAAAACACAAGACACTTTCAAGAAGTCTACACACTTACAGTAATAATTACCCAGTTAGGCACTCATTCTAAAAAGGAAGAGGAACGAAACAGAGGGGATAGAAGGGATTGGTTAAGGTAGGTGATCCACTAGGATGTTGGGACTAAATACTCTTAACACATCTTTCATTTCATGTGCGATAGGAACCCGAGGAGTTGAGCTGAGGAGGGTGACTTGGAGAGGAAGCAAGTATACTCAATAAAGTGAGTAGAGGTACACATAGAGTATGCAGCTCTGTCTTTCTGCTGATCAAGTATCTCTAACCAACCATTTGGATGGTTGATAACTCATCCTTTGCGCTAATATAAGTTTTCATACAACTGGTGACACCATAGGTAAATATGAATTTGGCATTGACTGAGACTCTGAGATTTAAATAAATAAAATAAACCATTAATGACCTTAAGCAAGAATTCATGAAATTCTCAAGATACAATTATAATTCATTTAAATAAAAGAGGCTCTACTACATCTTGTATGAGGTGGATGGGAGGGGTCAGGACAGTGTGAAAATGTCAAATCCAAATAGGTTGAGTTATGAAACCTTAAATGGGATAATATAACTAGCCAGGTATGTATCCACTAATGCTGTTTCCAAAACCTTCACCTGTAACTAGAATTTTAATGGTTTATCTAGACGTAGAGGCTGGGGTGGTCAGCTGTGTTCCAACTTGGCCTGAACTCCCAAGAATGCCCAGGCAAGTTAGGGCTAGATAATGAATAAAGACCAAAGTTAAATTCAGGTAGTAATTGAGCATATCTATAGATTTAGTGAGTATGTCATACATTCATTACTATAAAAGAATATAACTCAGGAAGAGCCAGATGAGAGAGACCCGTAGGGCAGGGAATGTGGGAAGAGGCATGGAGCTCCATGCCCTCTCCAGGCACACCACTCTCCAGGTCCTCCAAGTATTCACCAGCCCAGAGGCTCTCTGAACCCTGTCCTTTCAGGTTTAGGGGGGCTGCATCACATAGGCATACTTTGATTAAATCATTGCCATTGTTTGATTGATTCAACCTGCAAGCCTTCTCCTCTGCCTGAAGGTCGAGGGCTGGGGCTAAGTAGCAGCCTTCTAATCAAGGTTGATTCCCCTGGCAAGCAGTCCTTATCCTCAGGGCCTTTCCAAAAGTCACCTCATTAACATAAATGCAGATGGAGTTGAAGTGGCTTGTTATGAACAACAAGATACTTCTTTCACCTTTATGGTCTGAGGTGATTTCAGGAACTGAGGGCAAAACACCAAATATTATAATAAAGTTGCCCCCATTGTTCTTATGCTTAGGAATTATATGAGTTTTAGGAGCTCTGTTCCAGAAATAGGATGCAGACCAAATATATATGTTTCTTATTATAAATTACACTATCACCATATTATATTAATCTTCAATACCTATTTTAGAGGTTAGAGCTGTTGGTTAATCATGCTAAAGATAATCTATTAAGCCAAAATGATATAAAGCACCACAATTCAATGAGTAGCCATTAACCATTCTGGCAGAAATAGCTATACAACTGAATTGGGCTTGTAAATTAAAAGCATCCCAGGGATACTAGGGACAGGGAAGCATAATGTCTGGGGGTGGGTGGGGGTAGAGAAACCACTGTGGCATTGCTGGTGTCTAATGAGCTCTGCCTGACTTGGGCAGGGAGTTCCTACTGAGAAACAGTGATGTACATTCTGGTTCCCTAAGGTCAGAACCAAGAAGACACACTTGTATAATGCTAGGATAATTCCCTCTCTTTTGTGTAGTATTTTTCATGTCCTAGGACTGTTTCATGGGTTAATTTTTAAAATTCTTTCCAGTTGAGATCTATATTTGCAAGTAAGTATCTGCTCATCATGAAGTGTCTCACTTTTAAGGAAAAATAAAAACCCTTATAAAACTCTTATGGGTACTTTCACTCCTAAAATAGAATAAGTATATTGTGTTTATGATAAAGAAAGAGCATCTGCAACCCACAGCTTACACAAAATCGAATCATTGAGCTTATGTTTTTAGAAGGAGGAAAAAAGAGCTTGGAAAAAAATCTTTAAGAGTAGTAAAGCCATTTCAAAAAAAAAAAAAAGAAAAAATAATGAAAAATTAATGAAATTATATCCAGTAACTCAATGCTTAGTAACTAGTTAATCATAGTATCCAGAGGGGCTTGTCTAGCACTGAATTTTCTAAGGTCTAAATAATAGACAAAGAGAATCTAGGAAAAAAGAAGTCTTGCCAGGTGGTTTTATTTTGTTTTGTTTTAAAAGAGGCAGTGATGCACTAAGGAGTTCCTAATTGAATTCACAAAGCCAGGCAAAATCTTTGTAAGTGTTTGTCACTGTAAATGCTAAATTAAGTATCAGAGGAAATTTTTTTGAAGTAAAGACATTTAAATTAAAAAAAAAAAAAAAACAATGTAAAGAGAATCCTGGTCCCATGGAAAAGAGGACTTTCCCATAAGCTAGCTATTTAGTGCAGAAAAAGGTTAGAATAATCACCAGATTGAGAAGATTTTAGATTTCTGTGAGATCAACGGTGTGTCAAAAGGGGCTGTTGGTGGACTATGGGTAAAATGAACCTGCAGAGACGGATAGTGATAGTTAAATCTTCTAGGAGTCTATCTGCAAAGGCAGGTCTCCCCTGCATGGGTTTTCTTTTTCTTTTCTTTTCTTTTCTTTTCTTTTCTTTTCTTTTCTTTTCTTTTTTTTTAAGTTCTTCTCCCCCTTGCACTCTTATTTCCTTTACAAACTTTTGAACTGAACTGGCACCTAAGAGTAAAATCCCACATCTCTGTGTGAGCGCTGGAAAAGCCTAACCTTAATCTATACCCTGACACTTAACAGGCCCCTTTGCTTCTTCTCTAAGAGACAGTGATGCTGCTTCTAAACAGTTTGGTTCTTAGAATTAAACATGATAATAAATGGAAAATGAGTAGCAAAATGCTCAGAACAGATTAAACCCCCTCCACAAATGTAATTCTTCTTCCCTTTCACTTTCTATCCTCCAACTGAGACTTTCTCTTGAAAGACCCTAGGAAAATTTCCCTCTAAATCCTTCCTTCCCCACTGCCCTGCTTCTTTCTTCCTGCTTCTGAAACCCACCTGACCTCCTCTGCTGCATCTTTGCTTGACTTATATGTGGGGAGGGTAGGAGTAAAGAGAACAGATCAGGCAGAAGAAGGATGCAGCCTGAATCCAACAGAAGTTGCGGGAACGGAGCCTTCCTCCCACGCAATGGAACTGAGTACAGGGCTTGCACTGGGCCTTACTCGCCTGTAAGAGGGATTACTGTCCCTCGTAGGTAGGAAATAGTCTATACCTATGTCTCCTCTGCCTGCTTCATGAAAGAGGGTACGAAAGGTCATGGACATTCTTCTATTTTTTGCCACTGTGTAAATCATACACCTGGGTTGAAGTCCAAGGCCACAGGCCGGCCTGCTCTGGCCAGGCAGGGTTGACTCATTCACTAGGCACAGCGCCTATGGCTCAAAATACTTTAAGGGACCCACAAAAAAATATTTTAATTGCTTTTAAAATCAGAAGAAAAAAATGAACACCTAAGTCAAAAATAATGTTTTAACATATGAGTCTTTAATATATACCAACACTGTCAATCAATAAAATTCTTGATTTTTGTGTTTGTTTAGAGGAAGGGGCCTACAAAGACAAAAGTACCTAAGGCCAACTGAAGTCATAATGTGGCCCAGTGGCCAAGCTCTCATACTCTTACTTCTGTTGTTGACCTGGTGGAAGTGAGTCTGCAATCCCCATCTTGACAGAATCTGCTCAGCAGCACCAGCTTCCCCATGTGCAGGTGAGATTAAGAGATATCACCTTGAGTTTAACTCATGGTATAATTTCCAACTGATTCTTACTAGATATCCTTAATGGTCATTTAGTGTTTCCCATTAACAAAGCTAACCTTGATGTTTGGCTTTTCTTTTTTGCCTGTCTTGATTTTTCTTTTAATTTAGTCTATCAATTTCTTGCAACTGTTTTTGTATAACATTAAAGCTGGTATGGAGTAGAGATACTTTACATCCCCAAAATCTCCGAAAGATTTTCCCGTCAGATACAGACCTACTTCCCCCACCTCCCCCACTACATTTTCTTTTGGAGTTATTTGGTCCTACTTTATTTCCACTAGAAACAAGGACTTATTTGGAATCTAATAACTTTAAACTCAACCAAGAGTTGTACAAATAGAAGGCCTTGGCTTCAGAAAGGAAATTTTGTTGCAACAGACACTCCCTACAGTACTGCCCGTCATAGAATGTTTTGGCTCTAGGTCACAGGGATCTCTGTTGAAGGGATTTTGTGCCACAATTCTAATGCATTCCACCACAATTTGTTGAATGCTTACTAAGTTTAATTCTCTATATACGACCCCAGGAATTATATGACACAGATCCAGCCCTTAAGAATGGTGCAATACAGTATTGATAACTGTTAGAGATTGAATTGTGTCTCCTCCATATTCTCGTGTTGAAGTCTTAACCCTCAGCACCTCTGAATGGGACTTTCTTTGGAAATAGGTTCATTGCAGATGTCATTAGTTAAGATGAGGGCTTTAGGGTGAGCCTTAATCCAATATGACTGGTGTCCTGAAAAAAATAGGGGAAATTTGGACCCAGAAACAAGTACACAGGGAAAATGCCATATGAAGGTGAAGGCAGTGATCAGGGTTATGCTTCCGTAATCCAAGCAACACCAAGGATCACCAACAAACCACCAGAAGCTGGGCAAGTGCATGGAACAGATTTCCTCTCACAGCCCACAGAAGGAACCAACCCTGCCAACAGCTTGATGTCAGACTCCTAGCTTCCAGAACTGTGAGAAAACAAATCTCTGTTGTTTGAGCCACTAAATGTGTGACATATTGTTATAGCAGCCCTAGGAAACTAATACAGTACTAACTAAACCTCTCACATGAAACAATAGAATCATGTCAGTATTACCAAACGTGAGCCTTTTAAAAGGCATTTATTGTACAGAAAGAAATATGTAAAAAGAGAGAAAGACATGAAAGCCTAGTAAATAGGCTTCCTTATTTCCATTCTGAAAATGAGAGTTATTTAAAACTTACCAGGGAAATCTCCAGATTGGTTTTGCTCATCATCTTTGGAAGAGAGGGAGGCTGGGTTTTTCCGTTAGCACCTCACGCTGCCTTCCTCTGTAGCCGGGGTGGTGACCGTGTGGCTGTCAGCCCTCTTCACACCATGCAGCTGTGGTCAGGGCTGGCCCACGGTGCTGGATTTGGTATGCCCCTTTCAACAGACACATTTTCTGGCAGATATCTTGCCACCACAGAGAGAATTTTTTGACCAGATTGTGGCAATTTGCAATAAAAGGATAAACATAAATGGAACTCCTTGTACTTTTTCATTATAGAAATAGTCAATATTTAGTACTTCCGTGATACAGTGTACTTTTCTCTGATTTGCTCTGCAGGAAGCATTTTTACACATGATAAGTGGTCCCCAAATAGATAGGACATAATAATTTCAGATCAACTATGAAGTAAAATGAAGACTCTGCAGAGCTTTTTACAGCATTACGAGTGGTGTATTCTCCCAGCCTGATACATAAATGGCAATAGAATTCAAAGTTTCTACCCTAAAAAAGTTTCTCAAAGCAAATCCTCTCCTGTCTTAACATGGGATTTTCATAAACATCCATGTGGATTATCTATCCTATGTGGACATCCACCATGGCATAGGCAG
Organism: Anoura caudifer; assembly: GCA_004027475.1. Lineage (NCBI taxonomy): Eukaryota > Metazoa > Chordata > Mammalia > Chiroptera > Phyllostomidae > Anoura > Anoura caudifer. The sequence goes on from PVKU01007928.1 coordinate 37,263, forward strand.
AAAAAAGTAGAATAATTAAATAAAAGGGAAGCTCAGATGAGAGACAAAATATGCAGAAAATCAGGTGTAGAATCAACAGCCTAGTAAGTTATTAGGGCAAAAAGCCTTTCTTAAACTAACCTAGAATACAGATTGAAGTTAGAAAAGCTGTGTTGTTGAAGGAAAGAGCCAACCAAGAGCTGGATCCTCTTGTTTTATTCATTCATTTATTCATAGATTCACTCAATCACTCATTCAACACCACTAAATACATATAAACATGCTGATTAAAATGCCCCTGGGCCTTGTGTTCATGTAGTTATCATAGGACACAGGAAAAGAAGTCACGCACAGTTAAATCAGTACAGTACAATGTAGGAAGGTAGAGGCTGTTAAAGTCTATCAAACGATCTTAATTATGAAAATTTTCCTAGACTTTCAGGAACCAACTCTGTCTTTACCATTCTCATTTCTACATATTAGAGTCAGTGGGATAGATGACACATGAAGTAGAAATTTCCAAATACTTGGCTTACAATAAAATATTTTTTCTGTTGATTGACCCATTCATTGTTTAGTAACATGTTATTTAGCCTCCATGTGTTTGTGTGTTTTTCAGTTTTTTTTCTTGTAATCGATTTCTAGTTTTGACATTTATGGTCAAAGAAGATATTTGATATGCTTTCAATCTTCTTGAATTTATTAAGGCATTTTTTATGTCCTAACATGTGGTCTTTCCTAGAAAATGTTCCATGTGCACTTGAAAAGAATGTATATTCTGCTGCTTTGAGGTGAAATGCTCTGTAAATATCAATTAAATCCATCTGTTCTAGTGTGTCATGGAAGGCCACTGTTTTTTTTATTGATTTTCTGTCTGGAAGATCCATCCATTGAAGTCAATGGGGTATTAAATCCCCTGTTATGATGGTATTACTGTCATCTCTCCCATTATGTCCATCAAGATATTTTCTGAACTAGAACACATTCAACATAGTCAAATCTTTCCTTGGTGATTCAGACAGCCAAGACTACAAGAATGCTGCTTAATAGTGCATTCGATGCATTTGCTACCTGTTTTTCCATGGTACTTAGTGATTTAATGAAAAGGAAAGTGACATTCTTTGGTTTAAAGTACCCAGGAACATGCAGAATTTAACATGTATTTTCTCTTGATTCTTTTCATTCATTAGCTAAGGGATCTCCCTTAGCTAATCCATCAACAAGTCTTAAGGATTCTTCTCTACAAAGCATATCTCAGATCCCAAATGTTTCTCCACCTACACTGCAATCACTTAACCCTAAGATGCCATCATTTTGCACTGTACTACTGTGATAGTTCCAAACTGGTCAACCTACTTTCACTGTTACCACCCCCACCACCCATGTACTTTAGAATGAGCTTTTAAGTACATATTTGTACCATATCAGCCCCTGTTTATAATATTTGCACAGCTTCTCATCAAGTGAGAATATCATTACTAGGGTATGCAAAGTTCTACATAATACTCCTAGCTTACCTCTCCAACTTCCTATCATAAAAGCATCTCCCTTATCACACTGTCATTCTGTTTCTCCAATACACACATTGATACCTTGGGTCTTATCCACTAGCTGGTCTCTCTTGCCTTAATTCTAACATGGATATTGTCATTTGGGCTTCACCTTAGGTGGTACCTCTTCATGAAGATCTACCCAATTCCCCTACCCCCAGCAGTCACCCAGTTACTGTCTCATCACTCCATTCTACTTTGCAAAGCACTTAAAATTCTGTTATCCTTCTTACTTATTTTTTCTGCCTCTTTTAACTTGACTGTAAGTTCCACAATAACAGAGACCTTGTCTATCTTGATTACTGGTGGGTCTCCAACACCTTGCACATCATGGGTAGTCAATTGCTATTTGTTAAATGACCAAAATGTATTCCTGTTTCACTATGTGCTAAGGATATTCAGTCAGTACTTTTCAGGTTGCAAGGGACATAAGTTAGGTTTCAGTTACTTTATTTATTGAGAAAATTGAGGGAGAAAAGAATATAGCCTTAGGAGCTTCCCAGCCAGGCCATAGGGATTGAAGAGTTATTCAGGAGATATCATAGCCCCAGCAGCCCCATGACCTGGACTCCCCCTTAACAGAAGGCATCCATTGCTCCCTCCTCCAGAGCATGAAGGCTTATCCATCCTCTTTGTTTCCAGAGATCCTGACACTCTTTTTTTTCTAAAGGTTCTATTTATTTATTTTTAGAGAGAGGGGAAGAAAAGGAGATATGTGGTTGCCTCTTGTGCACTCCCTACTGGGGACCTGGCCTGTAAGCCTGTGCCCTGACTGGGAATCGAACCAGTGACCCTTTGATTCACAGGCCAGCACTCAATCCACTGAGCCACACCAATCAAGACCTGCCACTCTTGATGATTCCTTTGTTGAGGGTCCTGCACATTGGCTTCCTTAGTGAGGGCCTGATTAAGGACACTGCTGGAGGTGGAGGTCCTGATTCAGAGGTCTTCACAGGCCACTGACTTACCTTGTCCAGGCTTGATGTCAGTGCTCACCCTCCATGAAAAGAGCTAAGGTCAGAATGACAGGGAGTGTGTGGAGAAGGGATCCTCCTAGTCTGCAGAATATATTAGAAGTTCTCAAATATAGAAACATAAAAATGGATAAATGAATCTAGGGATTGGCCAAGCACCAAAGGGCAAATATATTTTGAGGATTAATCTAAATTCTGATTATTCCCCAAAATCTATAATTAAAATTTATGTTTGACCAGTATTTTATTTTTTAATTTTATTATTTTATTGTTTTTGTCCCTACCCAAGGACTTTTTTTTTTTTTTTTTACTGCTTTTAGAGAGAGAGGAAGGGATAGAGGGAGACATTGATGTGAGAAAGAAGCATGGATTGGTTGCTTCCTATGTGCTCTGGGTTGGAGATCAGCACACAGGCTGGGAATCATAGGCGTCTAGATCTGGGGTCATTGCACCCACCTGCACCTGGACCTGGGATCAAACCCACAACCTAGATATGTTCCCTAACCAGGAATCAAACCCTCAAGCCTTTGGCTACCAGAAAACACTCCAACCAACTGAGCCACACTGGCCAGGGCTGATATTTTGTTTTTTAAATACAGTAAGTTGTTTGCAAAATAATCAACTATCAGTTATGATTTGCCCACATGTGAAAATATGGTTGGCTACAAACTTGAAGAAAGTGAATACAGAATTGCTTAGAGATTTAAGCCACAGTGCTAAAGCTTAAGTGTTTTCAGTTCAGGGGAATGGTATATTTGTTTTTAAAGATTTATTTCAATGTAACCTCAGGGGAGAGCAATTTGGCTTAGTATTTCTCAATAAGTTTGTACAAGTGAGTAAAATTGTATTTATAAGGATTTTCACTGCATAATGGTTTATAGTAGCAAAAGTCTAGAAATAACCTAAGTGCCTATAAGTAAGAGACAGATTATATCAATTACAGTATACCCCTAAAATAGAATGGTCTATAGCTATTAAAAAGAAAGTCAGTCTATATATGTTAATATTGAAAAAATCTCCAAATATATTAAATGTAAAAGCAAGGTGCAAAAACATGGATGCTATACACTTATTTATGTGGAAAAAAAATATGTGACTTCCAAAGAGAAACATACCTCTCCGAGGTGGGAGAGTTTATTTTTTAATTTAGAAGCTTTTTTGCTGTTTGACTTTTAAAAATCCTATTTATCTATTGCTTCAAAAATAGAAAAAAAGAACCCAGAAACCTATTTTTATACTATGCAAAAATGTACAACACTAGTTTTCCATTGGGTTTAGGAAAAAATAGAAATGAAATCTAAATATTTAGTATCTCTTACATTGACAAAACTAACCATTCTAGTTCCTAAAGAATTTACTCAGTCTCTGCCATTTTTCCTATTTCACTTTTATAATTTATAACAGGGAAGGATTTAGAAATGTAATATCCCTGAATCAAATATAAGGATTAAAAGCATTTGCAATACAAGAAAGTACTTAGCACCAGAGTGAATCTTTCCCTGAGGGAGAACCAGTTAGACTCGGAGTCTCATTATGTCATTGGACTCCCTGGGCATTTAGTATGACACATGAATTACATGACTCTGCAATTGATTAAAGGATGCTGCGCAATTCTTTTCTACTTCAGCTATTATGAGAGAGAACAGATAGAATAAAAATAACTGGGATGTCATTCTTTATACTGCTTACATGACCTTTATCTTTTCTCTTCTGCTTTAATGTTTACTTGTAGCATCTTTGGTGTTATATAACAAATTAAAACAACATTAAGATAAATTCATATTCCTAATCAAAATAGCATTGTAAATTCACAATTTTAGATACTCCCAAATGTTTCCATTCCAAATGTTATGAACATATAACAGTGATAGATTCAAAAACAGAAAAAAGTTTTAAATACAGATCTTATTAAAAGAAAAATGAGAGACATTTTTATGGACCAGAAGGGGAATATGAATTACATGGTGAAAGGGTAGACTGAAGTTGAGAGACCATGTGCTGGGGGCCTTGGGGACACTAGGTCCGGACACCTGACAGTGGACACTGAGGACTTTGGTGCCTGTGGGATAATAAGGACTAAAATTGCCTAATGTAAGGCTGAGTGATATAACACTGGAGACTGGCTTACCTCCTAAAATGAGGAGCTAGGATGGGTTGACCTCTCCCCATAAGAGAAGCTGAAATAAAACCATTTTCTTAGGCTGCAGTTTCTATAAAGCTCTGTGCATTGGGAGATGTGAGGGAGAAGTATCACCTCAATGGCACTTTAGCCAAGCTATTTGTTATCTTAGGGATTGGACGTAGAATATTTTCAATATTTCCCAGCATAGAGACCCGAATATCCAATAGTAGGCCTGAATCTGAATTCTCAGTCCTGAGGAAAAGGGTGGAAGCAACCACAAAAAAAAAATGGTAGACAGAGCTAGTTGGCTTTCAAAAGAGAAGAAAAATAATACTGCTACTCCAGATAAACCTTCAAGTAAAAATTCCACATGTAGAGCAATCTGAATGCCAATGACATCAGCAAGTTGGAGATGAGTTTATCTAAAGACAGAAACATTACAGCAATCTGAACATTACTTTAAAATTGGTACCCCGAGGATGCTCAAAGTGACAGAAAAGGAAGATCACCTCCTTAAATACTAAACAAAATCAATTAAGTGGAGAATTAGTATATTAAAAGACAGTTCTAATGATCAAAAACACAGTACAGAGAGAAAAATAGATTTAAAAATGTAAAAGAGCAGTTGAGAGAGATGAAAGATAAAATATTTCCAACAGGAGCTCCATCAAAAGAGAATAGAGGGAATCCAAGAGAAGCAATGTTCAAAGGAAGAACGGTAAACATGTTGTCCAGATTAAAGAAATACTTGATTTTTCAGATTTAAAGTGCACACACAGCACTAAGTAAGTAAATAAATAATAAATAAATCCAGAGTTAGAAACTGAAGTATTTTACACATCAACTATAAAAAGAAAAAATATATAAGCTACCAGATAGCGAAAATGATGGTTAGAAGAAAAGCAGGTTTCTGTCACCAATAATAGCTGTTTAAAAGTGATGGGAGGAGGAGGATTCTGGGGAGATTGTAGATCAGGGCTCACCATAAACCTGTTCCCACACCCAGACAACAACTGCACTGGCAGAATTTGTCTATTCAACCATTTGAAAGCCTGAAGTCTGTCAAAGGCTTATCACTTGTGGGGAAGTCCTTCCTACTCTCGGTGGGAATGTAAAATAGTACAGCCTCTGTAGAAAACACAACAGTAGTTTCAGAGAAAAATTAAAAATAGAATTAGCTTGTGATATCTAGCAGTTCTACTTCTGAATGTGTACTCAAAAGAATTAAAGGAAGGTCTCAAGGACACATTGTATATTTATGTGCACAGCAGCATTGTTTATCATATCTAAAATATGGAAACAATCTAAGTGTCCATTGGTGGATAAACAAAATGTGGTATATACATACAATGGATTGCTATTCAGCCTTTAAAAGGAAATTCTGATATGTGTCACAATATAGATGAAACATGATGACATTAAACTAAATTAAATAAGCCAGTCACAGGAAGACAGATACAGTGTGATTCCACTTACATGAGGACTTAGTCAAATTCACAGGGACAGAAGGTGGAATGGGAGGTGCGGGGGCTAGGTAGAAGGGGAAATTGGAAGTTGTTATTTAATGGGCACAGAGTTTCAGTTCTGTTTAACCTACCTCCTTTTTATTTAAACAACACACACACACAGAAATGGTTATCATTTGTCACAGTCAGCATCCAGTTTGATTTAACAACAGCACATTTTGCCAATTTTTGTGGTTACAATTGTTCTCCGCATCTTGGTCCCTCCCTCTGTGATTCTACAGGCATGCTAATGGATGCACTGCTGCACGCTCTAGGAGGGGAAGACACACAGAAGTCACAACTCTGTGCTTTCAGCGGAGTACTCCATCCCATGCTTCTCATTTCCATGCCAACAGGATCCAGGCCATGGAGCCAAAGAGGGCATCTGGACCAAAGGAAAGCAGAAGAGGACACCAGAGAGAAACCATGATGACTTTGTTTGTTTACTTATTCTCAAGACAGGAGAGATTTCTCTTTCCCTCCAAGGAAATTAATAGCACTTATTGAAATGACCACTTATTTGCCTTAATTCATAGGTTGCTTAATATTGACCATTAACATTAACTCTACGTGTCTCATCTTCTAAATCAGACCACACACCCTTTGGGGAACAGTATTTTATTAATCTTAGATCTCTAGCAATTACAGTAGTGCTGGCACATAATGAATACAATCACATTTGCTGAATAAACTAAGTGCTACAGATGAGAATGAATTTTCTGTATAGAATGAAATTAAGAAGTCTGCCCAAGGAATTTAGTGACAAAAGCAGATCAAGACACCAAGGACAACGCCCACCATTCACCCCAGAGTCAGTGCACTTTCCACAGTATCACACCCTCTAAATGTACAGCAGACACACTCAGGTGCCTTCCTGGTAGTCTGTGTTACACCAACCAGGCTTGCACGAGCTTCGTCTATGGCCTCTGATTATCAGAGAGCACTACAACAATGATCTGGTGTCTCTGATATCTACCAACAGTGACAGTAAAGGAAACATTTCCCCCCTTCTACAGCTCTCCCTTCTTGAAATACTGCAATCCCAAATATGGACCCTAAGAGATGACTTTTGACTTGCCATTATAAAAGTATTTACTATTTCAGCCCTGGCTGGCGTGACTCAGTGGATTGAGTGATGGCCTGTGAACCAAAGGGTCACCGGTTTGGATTCCCAGTCAGGGGACATGTCTGGGTTGTGGGCCAGGACCCCAGTAGGGGGTGTGTGATAGGCAACTATGCACTGATGTTTCTCTCTTTTTCTTTTCCTTCCTTTCACCTCCCTAAAAATAAATAAGTAAAATCTTAAAAAATATTTTTAAAAAGTATTTATTTATTTCATACTATAGGCCACTCCTTTTTAGTTTCTGTGTTACTAATGTAATAATCCTGGGTGCACCAAGGTGAGAGGCAATAATTGCCCTCTTCCTAATCATATTCCTTGCCTATTTTATAAACTTTTCCAGTGTAGCATAAGGATCTTTAAAAAATAACAATCAATTTGCAACTACTTTATAAGTTATGAATAATATTGAGTTAAGTTATGAATAATATTAAATGGCCAAAAAGTCTGTTTAGTTTTTTTCTGTAAAATAAAAGACATCTTTCATTTTCAACAATAACTTTTTTGATTTAGATATTTTGAGTATGTCAGCTGTCTCCTGCTATGGGTTTCTAGTGGGTAGAGGCCAGGGATGCTTGCTGCTGAACATCTTCCAATATATAACACAGCCCACAGCAAAGAATTATTTGGCCAAAATGTCAGTAGTACCAAGAAACCTCGCAAACCACTTTTGAAACATTCAATCAGTCACAGCACCTTCTCTACACACCACACACATCTCTTTGTTTTGAATTTCAGTTGTGTTTTTATCTTTCTTGAAATAATAAAGCATAGTATGCCAAAAATGTTGTGCATACCCTTCCATCTTTAATGTTAAAATGGCTGCACAAAACCTTACCAATTCTGATAAGTTTTTTAAATGCACACTGATATGACAGCTGTCTCAATAAAATCTAACAAAATGTTTTGAATGAAGCTAAAGACAACTAAGTGCTACTAGAGCCGCCTTATGGAAGAAACTAAACAAACTTTTTGGCCAACACAATATAAAAATTGCCCATTTATTTTCTCTGGGTAGCTTAGACTCCCCCCCCCATTAGAAAGGATCTACAGGTTCATTGATCATAACATATCTTTCTCCCTTTCAGTCTTATCTTTTAAAGGCTTATGAATTTTTACGTTATATTTATTGCCCAATAGACTAGAAAGACAGGAGAAAAGTGGTGGCAGAACAGCTGAAAGGAATTGTTGATTATGATTGACAAAGAGCTTCAGTGTGTGAGAGAGAAACAAAGGGACCTTTGTGCTGGTGGGAAGCGTGGGACCAGCTGCCCCAGGTCGGCCAGAGCAGTTCCATTTGTTAGGCTACTTTTCTGCATTTTCTTCAAGATCCTGATTGAACCTGGTCTTTTCCACACCCCTTCCCACTTTCCCCCAGTCATTGAGGGAGGAGAAAAGGAGGGACTCCTATGAACGGCAGTACGGCTTCTTTCATCCTCTAGACCTTTCCCTTACTTTCCTAAGAATAATAGTCTCTAAATATCTTTGATCATGGATTTAATCAGTAAAACATACGGTCCCATTTATAAATTATGTTCATGTACTACTTCTGTTGATACTTTGTCTAACATATTATGTACCTTATAAAACATGCAAAAATAGTAATTAAAAATGATGCAGAACAAATAGATTTTTTCTTAATATTTCCCCCTGCATCCTAATGCATCATCTTGTACACTGCCTCAGGTGTTTGCACCCTATTCTGGAGGCTCCCGACTAAGAGATAGGTAGAGTTGACCAAAGAAAAGTACAGTCCTATCTAAGAAGCTGTCCCCTCCTTTTGCCATCGCTTGGGAATGTGACAACTCAGGCAGCTTCCCCATGCTTCTGGATATTCCTGGGAAGTCCATGAAAGAGAAATCACAGGCAAGTACCGAAACAGGGATTCTGGAGGCCTATGGTCTAGTCCTAGCCCTATCATTAACCAGCTCTGTGACTCAGAAAATTATTTAAATGCTCTTAGTTTAATGTGGCTGGTAAAGATAACTTTCCTGCCCATTTCTCCTAATTACTGTAAATATCAATCAAGGTAACAAAATTACAATTTCCTGCATATTTCTCCTAATCATTATAAACATCAAACAAGGCAATAGATTGACAGTCATTTTGTAAAGGACAACATGGATAGAAATATAAAGCAATGCTACTATTTTTGAAGACCCCAGTTGATAGTGATCCCCTACACCAATGTTTCCTGCATCCGCAAAGCTAATGCAACACAGGCTCACCTCCCTTTTGCTCTCCCCAACCATATAAATGGTGAAAATCCAAGCCTCTTATTTTAGATTTTAGCAAATAATTTCCCAACTCTTCTTTTTAAGGTTTTAGGGACATAATAGGTAAGAAGAAGGGAACAATTTTAAAGCTGAAGAAATCTAAAAGGTCATGTTAGCTATAAGACCATGTTATGTAGGGAGATACTGAAGCTCACCAAGCTGAGAGACCTCACTGATCTCCCCAGGATCGCACAGCTGCGAAAGGAGCCACGTGGGGACTCGTGCTCCTATTTTGGAACCCAGTATTTTCCCGTAAAGCTGCTACAATGCCTTTCCTTCTTTCAACGCTGACGTGCAGGGCTGACTGACTCCATCACAGTTCTCCAGTAAGTAATTTATTCCTCATCAGCTGTGGGTTTCCATCAGGAGCAAGCCACGCCCTGATGAACCTGGTCTACGTCTGTTCTCCAGCAAAAAAGATTCTCTCCCTTTCCCTCTCTCAGGCTTGCAAGTCAGTCTCCTCTCCCCACCCTCAAACCATCTCTCAAATTCTTTCTTTTATTTGATTCCTCCTCTGATTGCTTTGTTAGCTGTCAGTGATGCTTTTCTTGTCAGGGAAGGACTGTGGGTTAGATGGCCAGAGGTAGTCACTTAAATTGTCACAGAAGGTGTCTTTCCCTTTCAAAGGACTGGGGGCTGTTTTGTGAGACACTCAAGGTAAAATAATGTTCTCACAGAGGGTAAAAATAAGAAGGTAAAAATAACATTCTCACGGAAGTCTCACACCAGAAGTAGGCATGAGTATTTCAATGAGGAGAATTTGGAAAAGGCTGGTAGAGAGGACAGGAGCAGAGGCTGGTTAAACGGGTGGGATACCCTGCACAGGCTGTATCGACTCTAGGATTCATTTCTCTAGTCAGAATGGCCTTACTTTTTGTCCTTCTCTCATTTTCTCCCTTAAGTTCCAGTCCACCCAACCTACCCACCAGTCTCTGATTTAATGTGAAATTGTGCCCATTTACATTTTCTTTTTTAAGTTTATTATTTATTTTTTCAATGACAGTTGACATTTAGTGTTATTTTATATTAGTTTCAGGTGCACAGCATAGTGTTCAGACAATTATAAACAATTATAAACTTTACAAAGTGAGCTCCCCACCCCAGATAATTCTAGAACCCACCCCAGCACGATACATAGTGACATTTTCAATGGGTCCCATTTACTCAGATTGCTTCTAGGTATTTAATGGAAAATACTCTTTATGAATACGAATATTAAATCTCAGGATCCATGTTTCCAATAGGATGAAAATAAATAGGTGAATTTATTTAATGTCTTTAAATGGAGCTTTTGCTCACTGTAAGATGAAGCAACCAGAGATCCAAAGCAAAGAGCTGGCAAGAATATTTTTGTGATTTCCATTCACTTTTGAGTTTGTTCTCATAAAATGTCCATTTGGTATATAATAGAATCAGAGTGCAAATAACCATATCACCAATGCAACTTTTGAGAACAAAAAAAAATTTTATTATACTGTAACCAATTTGTCTTCTAGGATTTATCTGGCCATTTAAGTACTCATGTGACTCTGGCTTGTGCATGAAGAAAGCCCAGCAGTTTTTAGTTTGTTTTTCCCACCACCTGAGTGTTATATAGCATGTTTGAAATCAAAGTACTAGCAAGGCCCCTGGCACAGAGCAGGCCTCCACAAATGATTCCTAAGTGTAACTGACTAGTATTCACAACCAGGAAAACCACAGTCAAAAAGCTGAAATGTTTTTCTTTGCCTAAATGTTAATATTAAACACAATGTAAGCTCAAACTTTCAAAAAAATAATTAGAAAATTATGAGTTAGAGGAAGGGAAATAGGACAGTAGACATCAGACTCTTGAAGAAGGCTGGTGTTTTTAGAATATGTCATAGGAGTCCTATGACAAGAGGTTTGTTAAATAGTCACTAAGAGGGGGTGAACCTTGACCACAAAAGATGTAGGAGAAAGAGGGGTAGACCAGGAGGTGCCTGTAGGAGCCTGGAACCGCCCACCTGTCATCCTCTCTTCCTTCACTTCCATCCCAGACCCCAAAGAGTGGCTCGCAGTGCAGTGAGGGTACAGGCTAACAACCTCTTGCCAGGCTCATCCCGCTGGAGTTCACTGGGTGAGGAGGAGAAGGAAAGTCTGACTCCTTGCTGCTTCATCACTCACTCTTCCACCCATGCCAGGAATTAAAAATACTTGATGGCAAAAACAATCTTTCTGACTACTCAAATCTGGTATACCATACAATATGGTCCAGATACTTCTGCTGGTGTTTGTTAGGGAAGTGCTTTGCTCTGAAGTTGCACATGTCCTTAAAGTGTGCCTCTGTGTGCACACTCATGTGTATATGTGCAAGCATGTACATGTGTGCATGTGTGTGCATGTTGATAGGGAGGTGATTGGCTTTGACCTTAAGCTAGATTCATCATCCTAATAAGAATTCATAACTTCTTAGGGTAACTAGGTTCACAATGAAGCATTTTTCTTAGTACAAATGGTAATTGGTAAAATTTCTAAGATCATATATTTGAGCACAAGGTGAAACAATCAACCATTAGGCAGGTTAGATAGCAAACCAAGGCAGAGAGGAGGAGGGAGACATGTCTCATTCATTAACTCAGCAGTTCTGAGCCTGGTCAGATAAGACTGCCAGGTGTTGCAAAAATCACAAGAAAAACTATGATAGTGCAGGAGGAAGGGAGTCCTTGAAATTCTGTGTGTATCATTTCCACTCTCTGGGAAAGAAAGCCTTTGAACTGTATGTTTAATCCCAAGGTCTGGAGTAGGGGAAGAGGATGGAGAACCTAGAAGCTGTCTACAAGCTTAAAACCCCTAAAATCCCAATAGGTGGGGCACTCAGACTAGCTGGGTGCCTGCTTTCAGCTTTGTATTCACGTATATTTCATAAATAAACTTACTACCTCCTTTCCACTATACATGTTGTCTGTCAACTGGATTCTTCTCTGGTAAGTGAGACAAGAACTGAGAAGGGGGATCCCCATAACTCGGGTCTCCCCAGTAACACAACCAACCAACCAACCAACCAACCACAGCAAAAATTTGTCCAGAAGCTTGAAACTCACCTTCAAGGCTCCTTCAACATTCCACAGTATAATTGTTTTTAAATTGACACAAATTTATTTTATAGCAGACCTACCAAGCACCTTCTGCCTGTCTTGATAAAATGCTTTTTTTCCTGTTGTTTCACCATCTCAAAACCTTTACTCCTTCCTTCAAAGATCCTCAGGAGGCTTAGTGGGCTAGTTTGATAGCTCCATTAACTAGAGCTTAGGTGAGAGCTCAAAGGCTTAGGCGATTTGCAAAGCTTCCATAAATATCTTCCAGATATTCAGTTGCCTCAAGTTCATTTAAGCATTGGAGGAGTTGGATGGGAGGAAAGATAAAAGGTCTAGAGCTGTCCTGGCCAACACAATAACCACAGGTAGCCATGAGCACTTCAAATGCAGACAGTGTGGCTGATGAGTTTTAAGTATGTTTGGAACAACTTGGGTATATAAGTATACTTTTTCAACTTAATTTTATGAACTCTAAGTACAGATCAAGGATTTCTGATGAAAATTTTGTATCTGAATTGCAATGTGCTCTGAGCATAAAACACATACCAGGTTCTTAACATTTGACATGAAAAAACAATCTCATTGATATGTATTTGTATTGATTACATGTGAAAATGATGAAATTTATGGCTATATCGGATTGAATAAAATACACTCTTAAAATTAATTTTGCCTCTTTCTTTTTACTTTTTCAATGTGACTACTAGAACATTTAAAATGAAATATTATAGTTCGCATGTTTCTTCACTTGATAGTTCTGGTCCAAAGGGCAGTTTCCACTTAAATCAATCTACTGCACTTCACCCACCTGCCTAATCATAGCTTTGGCAGTAAACTTTAAGACTTCTTTGTCAAGTATGCCTTTTGTTTTCAAATAGAATTACTGAAATATTCAAAAGGAAATTGAGGTCAGGAAGGAAGAGAAGCTAAGAGACTAAAGGCTATCTCACCAATTAGCTTCCTCCATGAACAAGCAAATGCAATTTCTTCTTACTGAAGTCTCAAAAATTGGTAAGTTCTAATTTTTGAGTGGAACATTTTCTATCTATCTAGCTAGCTAGCTATCTACTCATCCATCCATCTAACTATATATCTAGCCACTGATAGAATCACAGAAAGTTTTGAACATGTGGAATTTACAACAAAGGTGGAAAGGAAGCTTTATCTTGATCAGTTTTCCATCACACTGTATGGGAAAAAATGGAAATGGGAGAGGGATGCTTCAAGAATAAATTTTCATGGTATTGCCAATGGAACTTTGGACTTACAGGGAACACATTTTTAATGATATGATAATTATAGAATGTCAAGGGTTGGGGGTGGGAGAGTGGGGGTCAGGGAGAGAACACCATTCCAAGACAGAGATTTGTTTTTGGATATTTTCACTTTTTTAAAGAAAGCTTAGCAGAGCTCCAAGATGAGCTGCTTTTGCATCTTTAAAATCTTACCCACCACATCTCTGGTAGCAGCCCCACCAATCACTACTGCATGTAGTGTCTATGAGTTCTGGCACCTTGGATGCCCTGAGCTCCATTGCTCCTCGTGTGGCATTCCCAAACACACATCCATCTATAGTGCTTAACCTAATTGATAGCTTCATTACCCACCCCAATGTGATGTAGAAACATGAATCAATTTCAATTTATCACTCTTCCTTACCTCCTCAACACACAATTAATCAGTTACCATGTCCAGAATCTCTCAGTTTTAACTTTTCTATCCATCCCCCTTCATCATCTCTATACTAGACCCCATTGCCATATAACTTCATCTCTCCCAGTCTTCAGTATTATCCCTTGGGAATCCATACTGAAAAACTTTCAAAAGCTATCTATCTAAAATTTCAATCATACCACATCAACTCCCATTTAAATACATTCATAACTACACATCACCTATAGAATTCAGGTTCTTGTGTTTGGCCCATAAGGCTGTTAGTGCCTAGCACCTACCCACCAACCTCTACAGCTTCATTACTTGCTACTTCTTGACTCACAATTTAGGATTAAATAATACCAACTCTTTATACAGACTCGATGCTATTTTATGATTTTATGCCTTTGTTTATATTCATCCCTCCATCTGGAACACCTTTCCCACTTCTTCTAATATAGCTTGTCCTTTAAGACCCAATTTAGTTACAATCTCTCATAGGAAGTCTTCCCTGAAATTATAGGCTGGGCTCTGGGGCACTCTACTCTGTATTCCCATAGTACAGGAGGCAAATTTCTAGTTCAGTGCTTAACACGTTAATTGAAATTATTAAAATGATCTGCTCAATGTCTATCTCTTCTGCTAGACTCTATAAGATTCACTAAAGCAGGAACCCAAACTTACTCATCTTTGCAATCTCATTGCTACTCTGAGCTGACTTTTGGCAAGTACTTGTTGGAATGAATCCATCAAGGAGAAATGTCTAAAGGGATGGGGGATGCAGGCCTCTACAAGTGTGAAGTCAGAGTTTAGAATCTTGTCCTCTCACTATTGACCAGGGGACAGAAACTGAAACAAAGCAACAAAATAACATAGTGGCAAAAGGAGAGAGAGACAGAGACAGAGAGAGAAAGGAGAAAGTGGCCATAACCTGTTGACAGAAAAAAATCCTCCAGGGAGGCATTTACATAATCAGTAAAAATACGGGGAGACCCACACTGTCAGGTTGAAATCTGGGCCCTTCATTCTTCTACTAGCTCTTAGGGAGTATGTGGGTTTGTTAGAATATTTTCCATTTCTGGACATTTAACTCTAGCCATAAAAATTGCTTTATCAGATTTTACCTGTATAAAAACAACTGTGAGTTTAGGAGTGTAATTTTCCAAAGTTCAAACATTCTAATTAAGTTCATATGTCTAAGATCTGGTAGATTTAGGAGCCAGCCCTTAGGAAGCCAATACATCAACTCTCAAGATGAAGAACAGACAGTGTTGAAAGCAATATCCAAATGATTTACCCAATGACCATTTGAAGAAAGTTTTCTGATGACATTCCCATTGTCAACCAATGCCTAGTGGCCTGCAGTGTGATAGCTGTCCACTTTCTATTCAGAAAGATCAGTGGGACCTGGAAGATCAAATTGGCAGTCTTAATTCCTGGCTGAGCACCAAAGACTGCACTTAGATGAGTGGCTAATGGTGAAGTTGGCTTTCTTTTAAGTTCAGTTACACATGCTAGACAGTGTGTGCTTCAAGAGTCTAGGGATTGTGACTAACATTTTATCTCACCACTTTATTGAGATACCACTTTTAACGTTATCTAAGTGACTGAAATGCAACAATCCCCCTAATGAAGAGCTCCCATCCAGAGGGCAACCAGTGGAGAGGGGGGTTGCCTCATAAGCCTCTCTTCCCATGTTTGCTTTTGGCTTTATTATAGTGGCAAACTAATCATCCTAAGAAGAGCCAACCTTATGGCTTGAGATTTTACAAGCCAGCTGTGCAGATGAATGTGCAGATTAACAACAGGAAAGTATATCTGAAAAACTTTCAAGTCCAGTTGAATTTGAGTAGGTTTCACATGCACTACTTGAGTCTAAGGTTCATGAAAGAGTCTATGTTCTTGAACTGGGGTGCCTGCCTAGAAATCTGAGGTCAGCACTTCTGGCCCCAAGAAAGTAGAGCTTTCAGTGGAACAGCATGAAGAGGTAGGCAGAGTAGCAGTGACAGGAGAAAGAGCATCGAGGTCAAGACTAATAGCAGAGTAGCAGAAGGGAGGTGATGATCTGGGAAGAGAGGCAAGTCTGACAACCCTGCATTATGTTGTCAAATGTTAAACCAAGTGAGTTTTACTCCCTTTTAGACTGTGGGAAAGGGCGATTATGACTGAGCCTGGTTTCCCACATCATTCTTTAGTGATCATACCTCTCCAAATGGTAAGCAGATGAGAGATTACACAGGCTGTTGAGCCCAGATAGAAGGGGCATGATAAAGGTAAAATGCTAAGTGTAGCACTGGTACAATACAACTGCATACATATAGAAATGAAAGTTTCCTTGCAAGCATCCTCTTTATACTATGCATTACAAAAGGCTTGCTAACAATTTCTTATGTTACCAGATATTTGTTCTTATACATGACATCCCAAGTGTGAATGGCAGCAGTGCATACTTGTGCGCCAAATGCCTAATGCATGAAGCAGCCAGCTGTTGATGCTGGCCAGCTGCTGACTTACACTGGTTCTGCCAGGAAATAAACACCTTGTGTAGAACACAATGTGGCCTCTGCTGAGCCCCGAGTGGACTGATGCTGGCAGAATCTCCAAAGGAAAATTTCAGCTGCCAAATTCCCTTCTATCCAAACAGAAAACCTCTACTACTTGGTCAAAACTTATGTCTATGGGCAATGACAAGGACACCAAGGCTCCATCGCCTTGCTATCATATGACATTTCTAGACAGTTGTTAGGCACCCTGTGGCGGTCCTCACAACCTGCTTGATCTGTATGATAGCTCTCTGGTGGTGATGTCAGTGTTGCCACTTTGACCTCAACTCTAGCACCTTCTCCCTTTGCTCACCCACATTAGCTATACTGGCCTTCTTTCCACAGCCCTGGGTCTTTGTAGTTACTTCCTGTCTCAAAGACCTCCTCCTCGTTTTTGTAGGGCTAACTCCCTGGGTCCAGTGCTGCTTGAATACCTCAGAAAGGCTTTCTCTAACCATCTCATTAACCCTGTCCTCTAATACACTCCCTTCCTTCCCTACACATTCTATCACCTGACCTGTCTTATTTTTCTGCAAGCAATTTTTAACTATCTTAAATTATATTAATCCCTATTTGGTTATTTTGATGTTGTTGTCTGTGTCTGCCACTCAAATATAAGATTTATATAGGCATGAGATTTTTCTCTCTTTATTGATTTCTAATGTTGAGACAGTGCTTGATACCTGGTAGGGAAGTAATAAATATCTGTTGACCAAATAAATGAGTGAATGATAAGAAGAAAATGTATAGTGAACTGGTTCACTCCACATCAGTCCATTAAGCAGAAAGGGAGGTCTCAGACCAGATCTTTGGATTTCAAATGCTATGCTATTTCCTGTACACAAGCTTGCCTCTATTGCAAAACTTGCATTTGGTTTCAATGTTTATTTAGGAAGAAATAAACTAATCTAGACAGGAATCCTAAGGCCACTGTCATTACCCTCATGATTTGGAACCACTCTCATGATTTATTATTAGGCATTTTATTTTTAAGCATCCCAAAGCTGAAAGCAGCAGTTTTCCTAAGAGAGTATACAGCTAAACACCAAAGGCAATAGTTTCTGGAAGAGCAAGATCTGTGAAGCTCAATGAATGTGGGCATTTCCAATTAGCTTCTAATAATGAATAATGTTAAATGACCCCCAGAGGGCAGAAGGCTCACCATCTCAGTTTCGAGTGAGTACATTAGCATCGTGATTGTAGCGTGTTACCCAAATGGTCACATATGGATAATAGTGACTTTCCTGACTCCTCTGTTAGAGGAATCACTTTCTTTGAGATCGGTGATGCTTGTTTTATGCCTCTTGTATCTTCTTCATCACCAGAGTCAATTATAAAATATTACACATATTCTAAAACCCTTATATTGTACTTATTAAATATGCTTTAAGCATTTGTATTATTATTGAGTATTTTTCAGATGTGATATTTGCTCATTACATAAAATTTGGAAAATAAAATTCCTAAATGATAAAACTGTTCACAATCCCACATAAGTTTACAGATGAACTGTAGAATCATTTAATTGAGTTTAAAAAATTCTTCTGGAATTGTATATTTCTTTGTATGTTTTATTTCATTAAACTTGTGAATTAACTTGTGAAGAAGGGGTATTTTTATAATATTCAGGCTTCAGTTCTGTAAGTATGATACATTATTTCCATTTGTTTAGTGTTTTAAATATATATCTTAGAATTATAAACATGATATACATACATTTTATGTATAATATATAAATATACATACATTATATATTTATATAGCATGTGTAAAATATATAAATAGATATAATATGTGTATAATATATATTATGCACAGACATATGTGGGACTTGCATTTTAAAAAAGTACAAAACTGTGCTAATGGCAGCTGTACTATTTTGCATTTTTATATATAATGCACAGGGGTTCCAATTTCTCCACATCTGCACCAAAGCTTGTTGTTGTCTTGGGTTTTAAAAATTATAATAGCTGTCCTAATGGGTATAATGTGGTATCTCATGGTGGTTTTAATTTGCATAGGACAGACTCTTCAAATGGTGTTGGGAAAACTGGACATCCTATGAAAAAGAGTAAATTTGGGCCCTTATATCATATACAAAAATTAACTCAAATGGTCAAAGACCTAAATGTAAGATCTAAAACTGTAAAACTCTTAGAAGAGGACATAGGGAAAAAGCATGACATTTTGGCAAGAATATTTTTGGATATGACACTCAAGAATCAAGAAGGAGAAGGAGAGATTTCTAAGTTCTAGAATACTATCATTCTTCTGGCAGATCATAGATGCTACTTTGAGACTTGCTTTTAGTCAAAGTAATTAAACTCTCAGGAGCTGGGTAATCTGCTTCTCGTCCTCTCTCTTTCTCTCTCTTTTCCTTTATTTCCTCTATGACTTCCCATTGCATTCTTTTCTTTCCTAGGAATTCTTTTTTTCCTTTATTCTGTTATCATTGTTTCTAGTTTCTCATTTTTACCTTTTAAAATTTTTATTCTATTCTCAGAAGGAAAGAAAAAGCATCAATGTTCTAATCCTCATGAATTTAAAGACCATACCAGACTCTATCACTTTGGCATCCAAAGAGAGTGGGTAGCCAACATCTACATATGATGTTATGAGAAAATTGGGCAGATATACACCTCTGTCCTCCACTACCTGTGCCTGCTTCTGAAATGTCCCATTGGGGTCACAGAGAACAATGAAAGGTGGGGCATTCAAACCTCTTCATTTATTCCATCTGAGTATTAACTGGTCCTTTCCACCTTTGTCCTTTCTCACATCTCTGATACAGTATATAGTATTCCTAGCTTGAATAACTCCACTAGGTTCAGGCTGGTCTGTCTCATATCATTTTCTCCCCCATTCACCTTGCACATCACTCCAGGCTACTTTTTATAAAACTGTACTTATAGTTGTCATCTGATCAAATATCTACAGTGGCTTCCTGTTACATTTGGCATTAGTTATAAATTCTTCATTTGACTTTCTTAGCTATTCATCACATGACACCAATTTTATTTCCCAGCACTCCCCAACAGGATTCTTTAACAGCTCACTTCCTCTCATGCGTTCTGCTCCTATTTCCAGCTCCCTGCCTCTGCCTATGCTGGTTTTCATCATTTGTAACAACAGCTCTCTTCTTCTCCATAAACCTGGAGATTTTTTCCTCCTCCATAAAGCTTCCCTCAACAACTCTGGACAATACAGATTTTCCTCCTAAATTCTCATTACCTATAAAATGAGCATCACACAGTTCATCTCTTTATTGTTCTATATATTTTTGTTTTGTTTCTCCAGCTAGATTTTAAACTCTTTTAGAAATGTGGATTCAATGCTTTCAAATTTATAACACCATATTATTTTTCAAACCCAAAGAGTTTTCTATGTGTTCACTGACCTATGCATTCAAGTCCCCAAAATTTACTGTTCCAGGTCATATGCAGCATGCTACTGCTCTAAAAGATGATGCTAAGTGTTGATGGGAACCATTGGGTCTACTTTAGTGAATTTCAAATTGAATTATTTATTTTTTCTATAGCAGAAAGTCTAGTAGACACATGTATTTCTCTTTTAGAAAACTATGTAAATGAATCCTCCTGGTCAAAACATTCAAGGACAACTCAGTGTTTTTCAAAATGATGACAATGTACAAAATAAAAGAACACACAATTAAGCCAAACCAAGTAGAAATTTCTCAGCTTGTCGGTAAGATGAAATAGCTTCACAGGCAGATTCCCCAAATGGCAAGTCTCTAAGCCCTTTGTAGATATAAATTAAGATGTTTAAGAAGTCACATGGCCTCATTCAGTCATTTTCCAAACAGGGTGGTAGTTCCTCCTTCAAGTAGTCTGAACTATATATTCAATCCCTTTCATATGAACAAGAAACGCCTCCAATGCTGCCTTTTTGAGAGAAGCCGCATCTATGGTAACCTTATAAATGTGCTGACAGCTCACAACTCTATTAGTTCTCTGCAGCCTCTACCCTACTTCTCACTGCACTTCTCCTAAGTCTTGTTCGTTTCTTGTAGATACTAAAGCCTGCCAAGTGGGAAAATCAACAATATAAAGCCTGCTGACTCACTCACTGCTTCATTTTAATTCAGTTATGTAATTAGCAGACAATATATAAAATACCTATCACAAATACTCCAAAAGTTGTTCAAACTTTTGAATAAACGTGAGTTAAATAAAATGCTGGGATTTTCAGGAAAAATATAAACTTTTTTGATTTTAGTAAAATGATAAAACCCTAAGGTTTGAAAGAAGTGAGACTGGTGAAACTTTGTTTTTGCCTCTGCTGGAAGAGGCTGTGGGACCAAGAATATGTTGCAACAAATATGCTTGTGCACACAATTCTGAATATCAGCACAGAAGCATTGTTTTCTCTAAAATCTGGAGAGAGAGCTGTGGTCTCCCAGCCACTGTAGAAAAAGGAACCATGTGTTATGTTGCAGATGGTTGATTTCCTCTGGTCACATTCACTCACTGTACATTGGGAAAGCTAAGAGAAGTGTGAAATGATTTCATAGAAAATGCTTTTTATACAGGAATAGTGGATTTATTTATTTTTGAAAGGTCAGTTATGAAAGGGTATCATGTGTTGTAAAATAACACACATGAAAATTAGTTAAAGTCATGAACTGCTGCAGCAGGGTGGGGCTTAGTATTCAAAAGTCACTCAAAGACCTTCAGTAAATGCCCTGTTAGCTGGAATGGTTAGAGAGACAATTATGTCCTGTGGCTAAAAAAATGTTGCAGTTAAGTCTCCATTGTGATCTCTGCATCATGCCTAGATTTAAAATCTTCAGGATGATAAGTAATAACCTGATTCCAAATCCTGGCCATAGCCCTTACCAGATGGAGTGGTGATGATTAAGTTATCTACCCTCACTAAGCCTGAATTTTTACATCTGGAAAATGGAGTTAAACCTGCACTAAATACCATGCTAGCACTCCCACTTTGAGCCAAAATGGAGTTTTCCCTCTTGCCTCACACAAATAAAAATATAAAATACATAAAGGATTGATTTTTAAGATACTGGGTATTAGACAATGGATGGTGATTCCTAGGGTATGAGAAATGAATGAGGTGAGTCCTCTGACTGCCCCAGCTTAGTACCTGGAGAAATTTTTTGGTCATGGAACAGAGAGGGAAAACCAGGTGTAGTCCAGCAGAATACCTGAGTTGAACAGACAGAGCTGAGTGTCTAGGGACACTAAGGCAGCTGGAGTTCAAAAAACAGAACACAGAGAAGGAAGACTCACATAGAAAGAGAACTCTAGAGAACTGCACAGGGTCCACCCTCAAGTTCAGCAGAATATTGATCAACATATACATGTGATGAAGTAATTGAGACTGAGACTGGGGGAAAATCATCCCCAGGAGGAACAGTACCCACCACTTACACAGAGTCAGAGAGTTCCTGTTCCCAACAGCTAGTGTGTAAAACTTAGTAAGTCGTGTGATGCTGGGGGAATACTAAGAAGGGTCTGGCCTCAGTAGCAGAGAATAATCACCTCTAAACTAAACATGGCTCTGATACTGCATGACAAAGCTGAAAAGATAGACTTGAAAACAATAAAAGTATTTTCAAATAACTGTGACCCAGAATAAAACACAGGAATATTTATAAAAATACAAAAATACACAATATCTAGAAAAAATTATAATCCCTAACACCCAATAAAAATTACCAGGTATAAAAAAGGAAGAAAAACATGACCCATAGTGGGAAGAAAATTCAATCACAATTGACTCACAACTGATGCAGATGTTAGACTTATCAGATAAAGATTTCATATGGTTATTATAACTGCATTCCATATATTCAAGAATAAAACACAAAAAAGCCCAGACTGAAATTATAAAGATGAAAACTAAAATATCTTAAATGAAAATATAAACTAGGTGGGATAAACTTAAGATTACATGTGGCAGAAGAAAAGAATAGTAAACTAAAGATAGAGCCATGAAAAATATTCAAAATTAAATAGAAAAAGATAAAATAATCCAAAAAATGAAAATGAATATTAGTGAGCTGTGGAATAATTTTGAGCAGACTACTAGATGTGTAATTGGAGTCTGAAAGAGAGGGAGTGATAGAATAATATTTGAAGAAATAATGTTATTTTTTCCAAAATTTGATGAAAGCTATAAACCCAAGAAACTACACAAAACCCAGCACATGTACACATATATACTCACAAAAATATGAGGAAACAAACACTACTCTAAGGCACATCATCAAATTGCTGAAAAATGGGAATAAAGAGAAAATCTTTTAAAAAAACAGAGAAAATAGATGTGCTACATCCAGAAGAATAAAGACAAGGAATACAGCAGTTTAAAAAAAAAAAAAAAAAAAAAAAAAAAAAAAAAAAAAAAAAAAAAAAAAAAAAAAAAAAAAAAAAAAAAAAAAAAAAAAAAAAAAAAAAAAAGAAACAATACAAAAGATAGTGGCTAACATTCAAAAGAAAAAAAGTCAACCTAAAATTCTGTGCCCCAATTAAATATATTTCAACACAAAGGCAAAAACAATTTCTTTCAACTATTCAAGAGCTGAAACACTTCATCCCCAGCAGAAACACACTAAAGAAATGTGAAAGGAAATTCTTCAAACAGAAGAACAATGATATCATCTGGAATATGGATCTACATAAACAAATGCAGAGCACAAGAATGGGGAAAATAGGAATAAGTAGATAGTATTGTTTTCTTGTGATTTAAATAATTTAATAAATTAATTGGCTGTTTAAACAAAAATAACAATATAATATGGGGTTTATAATAAATAAACAATATTGAAACACACTGATAGTATCCTGGCTGAATAGCCGAAATTTGAAGTGTACTATTGTAAACTTCTTAAAATATACACGAAGTGGCATACTATCACTTAAAGTTAGACTGATAAGTTGACAATGTATACTATAAATCCTACAGCAACCAGTAAAAAGCCCAAAGATTTAGAGCTACTTAGCCAACAAAGGACATAAAATGGAATCATAAAAATACTCAGCTGATCCAAAAAAAAGAAGGAAAATAAAGAAAAGAACAAAGAATAACTGAATAAATGGAGTAAATATAAAATGAATAACATGATAATAGAATCACGCCTAAACACAGCAAGAGGCACACTCAAAGGGAGTGTTCTAAATGCCCTAATTACAAGGCAGTGATGGTCAGATGGAACACAAAAGTAAGACCCAAATATTTTTAGACATTTCAATACAAATTGGCAAGCTGATACTAAAATTCATATGGACCTATTGGAGCCAAAATGATTCTGAAAAAGAAGAACAAAGTTGAAGAATAATAGTGCCTGATTTTAAGATTTATTATAAAACTTCATTAATCATGACAGGATGGTACAGACAAAGATACAATCAATGGAACAGAAGATAATCCAGAAATAGATGCACACATATACGGAAAACTGATTTTCAACAAAGCTAACTCAATGGAAAAAGGATATCTTTTTCAAAAGTGGTGCTGGAAAAATTGCACATTCATATTCAATGAATAAACTTTGAATCATACCTTATATCACATGTAAAAGTTACCTCAATTGAATCATAGACTAAATGTAAAACCAAATAATAAAATGGCATCATTTAGAAGACCTGACTGGGGATCAAACCTGCGACCTTGGTGTATCAGGATGATGCTCTAACCAGTAGACATAACCAGCCAGAGCTAATGGTTGATGATTCCTTAGCTATAACACCAAAACTGTTATCCATAATATTAAAAATTGAGAAATTAGATGTTAGGGAATTTAAAACTTTGAACTTTTTGATAGATGCTCTTAAGAAAATAAAGATAATAGATAGATTGGAAGAAAATATTTCATACTATGATTTTGACAAAGAATTTGTATCTAGGTTATATAAAGAATTCTCAAAACTTAATAAGAAAATAAATTATCCAGCTTTTTAAAAATGGCAAGCCCTGGCTGATGTGGGTCAGTGGATTGAGTGCTGACCTGTGAATCAAAGAATCGCTGGTTTAATTCTCAGTCAGGACACAGGCCTGGGTTGCAGGTTGGGTCCCCAGCTGGGGGTGTGTAAGACACAACCACACATTGATATTTCTCTCCCTCTCTTTCTCCCTCCCTTCCCCTCTCTCTAAAAATAAATAAATAAAATCTTTAAAAAATGGCAAAAAAGTTGAACAGATATTACATATATATTTATAAACATAAATATATATTTATATTACCTATATATGTATACATACACTATATATTCTTTGATGTAATATCTGTTTAAACACATATATATAAATATCTGTTCATACATATATATGTCTGGCAAATAGGCACATGAAAACATGTTCAGCATCATTAGTCATAAGAAAATTATAAATTAAAACCCCAATGAGATATTACAAAATACCTAATAGAATGGCTAAAAATAAAATGTCTGGCCATACCAAGTGTTGGTAAGCATTTTGAGAAACTGAGAGCTTTCATACAGTGCTGATGATACATGAATGTAAAATAATACAACCATTTGGGATTACAGTTTTGCAATTTCTTATGAAGTTAAACATATATTATTTCACTCCTAGGTAGTTATAAGAGAAATGAAAACATGAGTCATACAAAGATGTATATAGAAACGTTCATAAGCCAAAATAGGAAACAAATCGAGTACTCATTAACAGGTAATAAATAAACAAATGGGGATATAATTATAGGAGACAACATTGTATCAAAGCCCTAGAAAGAGGCAATGCTAGTTGGTAAAAGGAGCTAGGACTGGGAAGCAGGAGTCTTGAATTGTAGTCCTGATACTTCCACTATCTGTGAACTCAGATAAATGGGTTCACATCTCTAGACCTCACCTGTTCAACAAAGCAGAAATATTTATTTCTACTCTGAAAGTTTTCTAATTCTCTCACTCAGGAAAAAAAAAAAAAACACTAAAGAAGGTAAGGCAGTGAAACTTGTAAAAGGATAATGGATAATGGACTCTCTTTAATTTCTTCCTGTTTGATTGGCTATTCTGGAGAATTTGTTCCTGTGGTGGAATAAAAGTGATCAAATATGACTAGAAAAGGACTTTTACTCTAAAAAGAATAAGGAGCCAATAGCTTCCTTCTGGCCTCTGACATACAGGACCCAAGGTATAAGCCCAGAATATAACTCTTTAGTTTCTTAGTAGTTCCAGTAGAGTTCATTAGCCAAAATTGTTGTGGCTATTTGCCTTCATTTCTTCCTCTGTGCTACTCCTCCCATGTTTCAAAAGTATTCATATAACTTATAGCATGTAACTAAAAAAGTATGTAACTAAATAAAAGTTTAACTGCTATGCAGTCTATCTAATCATAGCGGCATTTGTATGGAACAAAATCTACAGAAGAATACAAATCCTCAAAGTCACAGGAAACTATCTTTTTCAGTCAAGCATTCTTAATTCCACAGCTGAGCTAGCATTAAAACAATCTTGACGTGGTAGCTGAAGGATCATTGGCAATCCTG
Organism: Anoura caudifer; assembly: GCA_004027475.1. Classification (NCBI taxonomy): domain Eukaryota; kingdom Metazoa; phylum Chordata; class Mammalia; order Chiroptera; family Phyllostomidae; genus Anoura; species Anoura caudifer. Next base: position 63,528 of record PVKU01007928.1, read on the forward strand.
AAAGTTATATTCCCATAGAATATTTTGCAGTTTGACTAAAATTTGGAGTGGTGCCAAAGTCTTTAGGATATGTAAAGAAATGTTTTAAGCCCAGAGAATTTGTTTGCTGATGCAAGGGTTAAAGTGAGTAATTTTAGTTATGCCTAAGGGAGTGGGTTATACTTGGAATTTTTATTTAAATAAATGTGTCTATACCTATCCATGTACAAATGTATGTGTAGGGATCTTATTGCTTATTCTTGTCCTGGTAATGGGAATTAGCACCACTCTGATTTAGTTCATGCCTTATCCCTGTGAAATCTTATTTGAAATGTCTTCACATTAAAGAATTTTTTGAAGGCTGTCAAAAATAAACTACTCTAACATGGACATAATCCCCTGCAAACATTCACACTTATAATCACACTCATGCACACCCCAGGTCTTTTCTGACAGCTTGCAAAAATCTCTATTTGCCTTTTTATTGCAGTCTTCACAGTTACAAAGCTGAGATTTCTTTGGCTATTTCCTTCCACATTTATATACAGCTTTTCAAAGGGCTTTTTTTTTTAATGGCTTGGACACACCTAAGAAAAATATGCATTTCTTTTCATTACATGGCTAATGGCCAAGGTTTTTTAATCCCCATTTGCCAAGAAAACAGTGCTCTCAACTGCGCTATGTATATCAGCAAATAGTAGATGCTCTTGATAGTCACTTTTTTACTTCAAAAAGTCCATATCATCTTCTTATTTTCTTCTGCCCTTGTTGCCTAATTATTTGTCACCCATAGAAAAAGCTATTCCAGTATCCCCATTCCATTGATGAATCTCTGATATGTATGTGATGTCTGAGAGAACATACACAAGGTGAACTTCACCCCCATACCCTTATTCTCAGAGTGAGCAAATAAAAAATGTCTTACTTTTCAGGAACAGTTTTTTCCTAAAAAGAGTTTACTTAATGTCATAAGCTGGGTTCCGCACAAGCAGATTCCGAATTAGGATTTGTGTCCGAGTGATTTATTGAAGATACGCAAGAAAAACTTCCAAGGGAATCCAGGCTGCAGAGGAGGAGAAGGGGTGTGATTCCAGGCCAAGTCTCACGGATGATCCAAGTTGATCCTGTACAGGAACTTGGGAGTATGAGGTAAACCTCAAAGTGTTTCTCCTTTGAGGTCAGCGGGCTGGGCCATCAGTTAAGGATGGGTTGGGGAGATATAAAAACCCTAGGCACTTCCAGCTCCCTGAATATCCTGTCAGTGAGGCTCTAGGAGTCCCCAAGAGAGTCCCTCAAAGCGATTGGAAGGGCAGGCCATTGAATGCAAAAGCGCACAGAAGCCAGGAGGGGCAGACAGAAACACTAGAAGGAGCCTAGGGCGTGTGGCCGGCACCAGCAGCGCCCTGGCTCTCAACATGCATTGAGCACCTGCGGGGCACAGTTGGTGGCAAGTAGGTCTATTGCCCATTCTAGCTAAGTTTAAAACAGGGTTGTTTTTTTTTTTTTTAAAAAGATGACTCTTAAGTCAATATTCACACAAATGAACAGAACATTACAAACTGTAAATGCTTTGAAAAATACATTATGAGAGCATTTATTAGAGAGACTTGACTTAGTCTTATGTTCAACAAATGTTTTTCTAAGGAAATGACTCAATATGTAGCAATTAGGTTTCCTGGCTACATGAAGTAAAACCACATTGTAGTTATTAGCGATAATAATAGTGTAGTTATTTTGCTAGGTAAAATCAATTTACACACTTATAGGTGTCCTGAAGCAATTCCCAAAGTCAGAATAAGTCCTACGAAAAGCCTTAAATGGTGAATCAGTGGAAAGGAGCTAATATAAGGATATTCAGATTGAGCAAACTAGGGAATATGCTACAGCCCAATCTTTACAGAGGCATCACAATATAAAACAACCAGCCCAAATAAGAAAGTCATAAACACACAATCAATGATTAGCGTCTGACAGCAAGGATAATTTTCTGACTAGGAACAATGATAGAAATTTCTACATGGTGAGACAATATGTAGGACCCAGATTAGGTGTTCTATATTCATTACCTGGTTAGGTCCTAACCAACAGTGTATGATTTAGGTGTTATTTTTTCTTTTTTTTAAATATATTTTATTGATTATGCTATTACATACAGTTGTCCCATTTTCCCCCCTTCACTCCCCTCCCACCTGCATATCCCCTTTAGTTCATGCCCATGTGTTGTACCTATAAGTTCTCTGGCTTCTACCTTTCCTATACTATTCTTACCTTTCCCATACTATTCTTACCTTTCCCCTTTCTATTTTCTACCTACCATTTATGCTACTCATTCTCTATACCTTCCCCCCTCTCTCTGCCTCCCTCCATCAATAACCCTCCATGTGATCTCCATTTCTGTGGTTCTGTTCCTGTTTTAGTTATTTGCTTCATTTGCTTTTGTTTTGTTTTAGATGTGGTTGTTAATGATTGTGAGTTTGCCATCATTTTACTGTTCATATTTTGTTATCTTCTTTTTCTCAGATAAATTCCTTTAACATTTCATATAATAAGGGCTTGGTGATGATAAACTCCTTTAACCTGACCTTATCTGGGAAGCACTTTATCTGCCCTTCCATTCTAAATAAAAGCTTTGCTGGATAGAGCAATCTTGGATGTAGGTCCTTGCCTTTCATGACTTGGAATACTTCTTTCCAGCCCCTTCTTGCCTGGAAAGTCTCTTTTGAGAAATCAGCTGACAGTCTGATGGGAACTCCTTTGTAGGTAACTGTCCCCTTTTCTCTTGCTGCTTTTAGGATTCTCTCCTTCATTTGAATCTTGGCTAATGTAATTATGATGTGCCTTGGTGTGTTCCTTCTTTGGTCCAACTTCTTTGGGATGATCTGAGCTTCCTGGACTTCCTGGAAGTCTATTTCCTTTGCCAGATTGGGGAAGTTCTCCTTTATTATTTGTTCAAATAGGTTTTCCACTTGTTGCTCTTCCTCTTCCCCTTCTGGTACGCCTATAATTCGGATGTTGGGACGTTTAAAGATGTCCTGGAGGTTCCTAAGCTTCTACTCATTTTTTTGAATTCTTGTTTCTTCATTCTTTTCTGGTTGGATGTTTCTTTCTTCCTTCTGGTGCACACCATTGATTTGAATTCTAGTTTCCTTCCCATCACAATTGGTTCCCTGTTTGTTTTCCTTTATTTCACTTAGCATAGCCTTCATTTTTTTATCTAATTTGCAACCAAATCCAACCAATTCTATGAGCATCCTAATTAACAGTGTTTTGAACTGTGCATCTGATAGTTTGGCTATCTCTTCATTGCTTAGTTGTATTTTTTCTGGAGCTTTGATCTGTTCTTTCATTTGGGCCATTTTTTTTTCTTGTCTTGACACACCTGTTACATAGTAAGGGGCAGAGCCTTAGGTGTTCACCAGGTTGGGGCAACCCACCTTGCTGAGCTGTGATACTATCTGTTGGGAGGGGTCTGGTAGGGAACAACGGTGCTTGCTCTGCTCTCTGCCAGCTTGCAGTCACTCCCCCTGCTTCCCACAAGCAAATTGGGCCCTTCTGCTGCTGATTCCCATGTGGATGGGTCTCTCCAAGGAGCTCTCCTGTGAGACTGAGAGTTTCTCTTGCTGCCTCAACCTCCACAAGTGTTTTCAATCAATGGTCTGAGGCTTTATTTCCTCGCGCTGGGGCCTGGACTGTGAGGTCCATCCCACCCCTCAGTTGTTTCTCTAGGCTTATTTGCTCACGAATGTGGGACCGCCCAGTCTGCAATCTTCCACCTTGCTGGTCCACCAGCTGCTGCCTTGCCAAGAATCCTCTCTGCCACCAGGTGCCCAACTCCACCCCTCTTACCAGTCTGAATGAATGTGTCTTTAACTCCTTGGTTGTTGGACTTCCATACAGTTTGGTTTTCTATCAGTTTTTTTTTGTTTTTAAATTGTTGTGGTCTTTCTTTTGGTTGTGCAAGGAGGCACAGTATGTCTACCTATGCCTCCATCTTGGCCAAAAGTTTTAGGTGGTATTTTTATCCCAACTTTGCAGAAAGGAAAATAGGATGAGAGAAGTTAAGAAATTTGCCCAAGGTCACACAGATACAAACCAGTTGAATGGGATTGGAATCTAAGTCTGTCTGACTTCCAAGCTGGGCCATAACTAATTTGTTGGGCTAGCTGGAAAAGCAGCACCCACAATATGTGAAAACTCTCACTGGAAAGAGAAATACAGGCTATGGCAGCTTAAATCCAGTAGGGTTTTAGCTAATCATCCACCTTAGCTATGAGACTGACTAGCTAGCTAATAAGCCCCCTTTCCAAACAATGTGGTTTCACTAAGGAGTCAGCCAGAGCCCGTAGCTCTATCCACATGTTCCCTGTGGCCTTGTAGGCAAACACATCATGCACCTTTCTTTGTAGCCTCAAATGCATCATACCTTAGACCCTGTTACTTCCAACATGTTCATCAGGGAATGTGGAGGGTCACTGTCTGAAGGCAGGCCCCAGAGGCCCACTAGGTCTTGACAACTAGCACCACCACCAGCAAGAGTATGTCTTTTACCACAGCACAAGACATGGCTTTGGGGTAACTTACTCAGTGCTTTCCATGAGCAGTTAAAAATGTGAACTTCACATAATGAATCTATTACCCATTAATTACAATGGGGTGATAGATTGTAATCATGTCCTCTCTTACATGGTGACTCTGAGAGACTGGTAGTGACTGCCTTGAACACTGTTGCACAAAGAATCCAGAGGCTGCACGAAGGCTCTACAGGAGGGAACTCCAAGTTCTACTGGTGAGGTCCCTGGTGGGTGCTAGAACAGGGAGAATGTGTAAGCTTTTGGCCATGCTTGATGAAGTGGTGTTTCCCCAGCCTACTTAAGAATCACAGGGGACTCTGGTCAAAAACATAGATTCCCAGGTCTGTGCAAAGATTCCCAAGTCTGTTCAGTAGCTACAAAACTACTGAACCTGCTAGAATAGGTGCCTGAAAACTGGCATTTTAACAATGGCCTCAGGTGAGTTTTCACAATTAGGTAAGTTTGGAAAACATTGAGAGTAACTATTCTTTATCTCATATATACTTGCAGGCTTTACAGTGTCAAAAAATTCTTGCAGTTATATTTTATTTGAATTGAACATTTTCTGCCTCTGTATTTACTTGCATATGGATGTGTGTACCCATGTGCAGGGAGGTGCAGGAGTATGTAACAGGGAGGGTTTTCCTACCACTCAGCCAACCCCAGAACTAGTGATGGATCTTCCCTTCCATGGCACCATGCCTCTTCTAGGGTTGCAGAGCTCACACCTTCTTTTATGTGTGGCAAGAAGTTGAAGTGTTCAGAGCAGTTCACAGAGTCTCAGTTAATTTTCAAGCAACAGGCAGACACCCTTTAGGTGTGTGGTCCTGACAATACACAGGTGAGCAGCTGCCAGTGGGATGGCCTTCAGTCTCTCTGAGAACACCTGCCTCCTCTGCAGGACCAACAGGCATGCCCAGGCCAAAGGCCAGAGAGGTATGTAGGCACTGGCTCACCTTCCACATGGTCCCTGCTGCTGACCACTGGCAGCATTCTCCTCCTTTAGTTAATAGCTTCCTCTCTGTTTGACTCCCCCCAGTTCCCTGACTGACCACCTCTGAACTCTCTCTCTCTTTATAGCACAGATATACCTCACCTATACTCTATTTTCTCTCCTTTGTGGATGTGTGCACATGTGTGCACATGCATGCATGTGTGTGCATGTGGGTGGGTGTGGTGAAGTGTATGTTGTTTATGTCATAAGCCCCTATACTCCACTCTGCTCAGGGCTTCTCTTGACTTTCCTGGTTTGGAAGAAATGAAAAAGAAAAACAACAGTGTATACTTACTATTAATTTCCTTCTCTTCATGCCATAACAGTACTAGAGTTCCTTCCAACAATATGAAATCTCATTGTGTTGCCTGATGTTATGATCAGGAAATGTGGGAAAGAGAGGAATGGTCAAAGTTAAATATTTTAGGGTCTTATCTTGCATTTGTTCACTAGAATATAAGCTTCCCAAGGACAGAAACTTTTGCCTGCTTTTGCTGTGGTATTTTCAGTGTTTCGTTCATAGTGTGGCATGTGTTAATAAATACATGTTGAATTAATGACAATACTCTGGACTTGACTCTTCTAGTGCCCTTTCATATTCATAACTTATCTATATTTTCAAGGCACAGATCAAGTCTTACCTCCTCCCCGAAGAATTTCCTGAGCATCCCTGTCTTTCTCTAAGCCCTTTGACACTTCTTTCTATATCTCACACCGCCTTGTTTGCTATTTCAATAACTTTAACTTTTTTATTTATTTAAGACATATGATGTTTTCCACAACTTCACAATAATACTGCAGTGAATTTCATTCAAGTCATTTCTTAGAAATCCCTCAAAGCACACTGATGGCATCATTCCAGAATCTAATTCAAGAAAAGTAATTTGGGTCAAAACAATGCTCCCTGGGTACACAGCTCTTTAACTCTTTGACTTGCCATTATTCTCTTATTTTTAATATGTACCCTATTTCCTCCTCACTTCCTTCAGGAACAAAGGACTGTGTGTTTTCCTTTACAGAGATGAACATGGCTCAAGGCACGTAGTAAATTCCCACTGATCACTTGATTGGTTTTAAAGATGCTCGGGTTATTTCAGAGACGTGAATGTTCTTTTACATGGATAATTCTGTGGCTAATATGCCCCTCATAATTCACAGGAAGAGTTTCTTGGTCCTATGTTGTGGTTTCAAAGTTCTGTGGACAATAAAAGAAAATGTGGATGACTGCAAACACATGTGCCCTCGCATCCTCTGTCAGTATATCAACGATAATTAAAGTCTAAGAAAATGATTAATTACATCTCTAAGGCGGGGGGTGGGGGCGCAGTTCTATTTGCTCTGAAATGTTGCTTTTAACTAATGAGAAATTAAAATTCTGGAAACCTTGGGCTGTTGAATGTTCTTTTCCTTCTCAAAACTTTGTCTGAGTTCATAGCTGCTTTTGCAATTTCTTTTGCCAGCAATTGATGGAAAGAGAATATTTTTGTGACAGCATTTGTCTTCGTTTCAGCAATGAAAACATAAATGTTCAAACAACACTGGCAGCACAACTCAAGTCTGAGGAGGTAATTTTCCTTACACACCAGTCTTCAATACAGGAAAATGAAACATGGATAGCATTTCATACTAAACTCTAGTAAACTATGGAATTATTTAACAAAAAGTAGCAAAATATAATGGAAGAAAATTAAGAGAGGGCATCATTGAATGCTGAAGCCTGTACTCATGAGAAAATAAGGCTTTGATTCTTTACCCCAAGATCAAGCAGTGTTGGCTGGGAATGAAATGATGAGCATTTGTGTGATACATAATCCAAGCCCAGTGTTCTTTTACCACAAATCCCTCATCTCAGAATTTCATATTCTTGAACTCTGGTGTTCTTCCCTGGTAAAGCAAACACATGTACATTTTTTATGGTTTCCATACAATTATAAAGTCATTAGAATCATTAAACACTATTCTAATTGAGGATATTTAGATATGTACTTCAATAAATATTTAAAAAGGAATCATGGACATTTAATAGGCAGCAACCTTTAAGGATGAATGTTTTTTTCAACTTTTTAATTCTTTCTTTTAATTTGTTCACATGAATAATATAGTTCTTGGCTTGAAAATCTTAGAGGGAAGGATCATTTTAAAAGAATGTTCTACCCTGAAAAACTTCATACATTTGGTGAATATGTCACTTCAACCCAGATGAATTTTACAAGTATTTTGATTCTCCTATGGTTCAGACAGTTTGTAAGTGCTGGAACATTGGAAGGGAATGAATTAGACTGGGAAGAAATCATCATTCATGACAATAACTGTTCTTCACACTGGGACTGACCTTTTGATTCTTTTGCCCACTGGGGAGTCTAGCCAGATTTTAATTGCATAGTATTTTCCACATCCTCAACTTGTTGGCCACTGGCAGAAGCCAGGACCATTAGCAAAAAAAGTATGATTATTTTTGGTCAATCTGGATAAAGTGAAAAATAAAAAAAAGAGCCAATGACAGATCATAGGCTTGCAAATTACAGTTAAAGGAACCCTATGCAGGTTCTGAACCACACAGAAAGTTACAGGTAACCTGTAACTTTCTGCAGAAGGGGCTTCTAGTTTTTATGCACAGTGAAAAAAAATCACTGTAATGTTTTTCCTGATGAATATTAAGACATATCTGAGGAAAAAGGAAAAAATACCATTAAACTGATTCAAAGCAAAGTCATAATATCCAGTGCCTTGGGGGGAAAATAGATTCTAGTTTCTTCATTCTACTATAGACTGAGGGGAAAAAAAGATAGATTGTAAAAAAAACAAACAAACCCTGGAAGCAGATTTCCAATGTTTTCATTAATATAGACATAATTATACCAGCAATGAAAATAAGCATTGAGCAGGGACAGGCCAGGAACAAGACCCTCAGAGCATCAGTGTGAAATGACAAAACGCTAAGGAGTAAGTCTAATGGATATTGACTCTAAAAGATATTTGGGTTGTCTTGGGAGAACATATTCATCAATATGTCCGATGAGGGTTTACATCCAAAATTTATAAGGAACTCACAAAACTAAACTAAGAAAAAACAAAACCCAATTAAAAATTGAGCAAAGGACCTGAATAGACCTTTCTCCAAAGAGGACATGCAAATGGCCAATAGACACATGAAAAGATGCTTCGCATCACTAATCATCAGAGAAATGCAAATTAAAAGCACAATGAGATATCACCTCATGCCTGTCAGAATGGCTGTCATTAATAGCCATTGATGAAAAAAGTCCTCAAAGGGAAACATTTTGCCTAGTGGAAGAGGTGAAACAAAAAAATAACAGAAGCACTTAAAGGCATAAAATTTGATGAGTTCAAAAACTGTTTTGAGCAATGGAAAAATGTCTCAATAGGTGTATTGCATCAAATGGAGAGTAATTTGAAGGTGACTAAAGTTTAAATATGTAAGGCAAATAGACAATTTTTTATAAATAAATTCCAGTTTGTTGGGGTCCGCCTTGTATCTCTTTGCTCTCTTGTTTGAGACTCCCTATAGTAGAAATCCAGAAAGGAAAAGGCAGCCAGTGTCGTGCAAACACATCTTCAACTTGACCATATGAGTGTATTATCAAATTATTTATTCTACAGTTGGTTGTCATAATAAAACTTTATATTTTGGGGGACTTTGAAATGATACTTCAATGTTGTTTTAATTTGTGTTCTCTTGATTACTGATGAGGTTGAACAAATTTTCCACATATTCACTGGGCATTATTTTTTTTTTTCCTTTTGTGATTTGCATGATAAAAATTGACCATTTTTCTATTTGGCTGATTGCATTTTTCTTACTGATTTTCAGAAGAGTTAAAAATGTATTCTAGAACTTCATTCTTTTTCAGATAAATGGATTACACACATTTTTCCCAAAGTGTGACAAGTCTTTCTGTTATAAAGAAGCTTTCATTATTATTAAAAGAAGTTTTTACTTATTACCAATGATAATGTAGTCAAATTTGTCATTCTTTACATTTTGGTTTGTTTTCTCTATATTAAATAAGAAACAATTCCTTAATAATTCCTAATGATATTAGTTTTTCTTTTAGTACTTTCAAGGTTTAGTTTTACAAATTTGAGTCTTACAAACATCTGGAGTTTATATATGTGTATGGTATAAGGTATATATGTAATTTAGTGTTATATATGTAATTTAGTGATATTTTCTCAGTAAAAGAAAATATCATCCTTTCCTTAGTTAATTGAAATGCTATCTCTGTTACATGCTTAGCTCATATATGTCTTTTTAGAATGTGCACTGTGTTCATCCATGCATGAAGGTCTGAATTTCAATCTGGTATCACCTCTCATCAGCTCAAAGAAGTTCCTTTAATGTTTCACGTAGTGAAGATGTTGGTGATGCACTCTTTAGGCTTTTGATTATTTGAAAATATCTCTATTTTAAAAGGCTATTTCAACTGAGTATAGAATTCTAGATAGACACTTTTTGCTTTTGTTTTTGTTTTCAGCACTTAAAATGTTCCATCATCTTCTGGCTATATTGTTTCTAATGAAATGTTAACAGAATTTTTATAGATACTTTTTTTTCTCACCCTCCTACTGATGACTGCTTTTAAGATTTTTCTGTTTATCTTTGCTTTTTAGCTATTTGTTTATGATGTGCCTAGGTATGGTTTATTTGTATTTATTCTGCTAGGAGTTTTTTAAGGCTTTTGGAAACATGGGCTTATAATTTTCATTAAATTTGGAGAATTTTAGTCATTATTTCTTCTAAGGTTTTCTCCACCCTAATCTCTCTCTACATTTTTTTCTCAGTTTCCAATGATACATATAAGGTCTGTCCGTAAAAAGTCTAGCCATTGTTAATATAACAAGGATGGTTTGCAAGATGTCAATATAACCTGGCAGCCAAGAAGGGAGGACTGGAATGCACATGCATGAACAATATGACTTCACTGTACTAGTCAGTGGGGGTGGTAGACACTGTTGTGTGAGCATGTGTACTGTGTGACCATCACATTCAAAATGACTGAGCAAGTAGAGCAATGACTGTGCATCACATTTTCCAAGAAGCTTGAACATTCCTCTGCCTGGGAACTATTCAGATGATTCAGAAGGCCGCAGCTATGGGCAACTGTTGACTGGCAGCTTCATCACAACGATATGCCTGCTCTTGCATCATGTCTCATGCAGAATTTTTTGGTAAAATATCAAATTATCAGGGTGACTCTGCCCCTCTGCAGCCCATGATTGTCACCTGAGACCTCTGGCTTTTCTCAAAACTAAAATCACCTTTGAAAGGGAAGAGATTTCAGACCACTGGTGAGATCAGGAAAGTATGACAAGGCAGCTGATGGCGATTGGAAGAACTGTGTGAGGTCCAAGGTGTCTACTTTGAAGGGGATTGAGATGTCATTGTCCTATGCACAATGTTTCTTATGTCTTCTATCTTCTCTAATAAATGTCTCTATTTTTCATATTACATGGATGGGTACCTTCTGGACAGACCTTGTATATATCCTTCTTATTCTATAAGTCACTAAGTCTTTATTATTTTCACTTACTTTTCTCTATGTGTAAGTTTGGATAATTTCTATTGATATATTTTCAGATTCACTAACATTTTCTTCTGCAGTTCCTAAGTTACTTTTAGTCCACTTAGTATTTTTTTTTTAATTTTAGATATTGTATTATCTTAGCTTTAGAATTTCTGTGTGAATTTTTTTTTGTAGTTGCTGTTTCTTTGCTGAACTTGCCAGCCATCCTCTCATTATGAATGGCTTTTCCATTAAGCCCTTGAACATAATTCTAATTGCTCTTTCAAAGTCTTTGTGTGCTAATTTCAACATCTGTCTGTCTCATCTGTGGCTGCTTTTATTAACTGTTTTCTGTTGTACTATGGGTCACAGTTTCTTTCTTTTTCATATGTCTATAGTAAGTTTTTAATTAGACACTCAACTTTATAGATGCTACATTGTTGACAGTTTGATTTATATTGTCTTCTATTAAAGAGTGTGGAATATTATAGTGGATTAACTTGATCCTACTGAAGTTTGATTTTGTAGATTACAGGATGAGTCTAGAATAGTATTTTTTGGTTTTAATCAAGTACTGGGTTGTTCATGAGGTGTCTCTACTCTGGCTGATTAGAACTAAATTGTTTCCCAGTATTGTGTCACGCTTGGAATTCTATTTTTTTTCTTTTTAAGAATATTGTTTAGTTATTTTAGAAAGAAAGGGAGGAAGAGAGAGAGAGAGATTTGTTGTTCCACCCATTTACCCATTTATTGGTTCCTTCTTGTATGTACGCTGACTGGGGAATTGAACCTGCAACTGTGGTATATGGGGATGACACTCCAGTCAACTGAGCTACCAGGCAAGGGTTGGAACCTCATTTTATTCATAGTTCAGGCATTCTATAAGTCTTGCTTTGTGCATGCACAGCTTAGCATTTGACTAAACTGTTTAGGGGATCCTTCTGGAGATTTCTAAAGTTCTTATTCTGTACAGCTATTTCCCCTTGAACCCTGCTCCCACAAATTCCAGCTGCCTCAGCAGCCCTAAGCTCTAATATCTGCATTGTCCATTCAGGTCTGCCATGCCTCTCTGGTAGGTCCCTACTTCCCTGTACAACAGTTTGGAAAATGCCCTCGGTCAGAGAATTGTATCAACACTGAACTAACATTTATATTTTATTCATATTTCTTAGGTTTTACCTAATATCTTTTTTTGGTTACAGAATCAACATAATTGATCATTTTGTTGTCTCTGTAGTTTTGCCTGTTCTAGAATGTGACATGATGTGATGCAGTGTATAGCCTTTTCACACTGGTTTCTTTCACTTAGAAATATGCTTTTTAGGCTCCTCCATGTCTTCTCATGGCTTGTTAGTTCATTTCTTCTTACTGATGAATAATATTTCACTGTGTAGATGTACTATAGTTTATTCATCCACCAATTGAAGGACATCTTTGTCATTTCTAGTTTTGGGGGATTATGAATAAAGCCATTAAAAACATTGTATGTAGGTGTACATGAACATAAGTTTCAAATCAATTGGATAAATACCTAGGAGCACAATAGCTGGATTGTGTGATAAAAACTGAGTTGTAAGATTCTTTATAAGAATGTGCCATAATGTCTTAAAAAGTAGCAGTCCAGCCCTGGCCAGTGTGGCTCAGTTGGTTGGAGTGTTGTCCCCTAACAAAAAGGTTGTGAGTTTGATTCTCAGTCAGGACACATACCTGCAGTGTGGATTGCAATCAATTGATGATTCTCTCTCATATTGATGTTTCTCTCTTTCCTTTCCTCTCTCCCTTCCTTTCTCACTAAAAACAATAGAAAAATGTCCTCAGTTGATGATTTAAAAAAGTACCTATCCATTTTTGATTTCTACCATTGTTGAATGAGAGCTTCCATTGCTCTTCATCTTTTACAGCAATTAGTATCTTCAATTTAAATATATATGTATATATAATTGTAGCTACTGCAATAATTATGTATTAGTATTTATTGTTTTCATTTGTCAATTCCCTACAAACAATTGAGAATCTTAACATATGCATATCTGTGTATCTTCTTTAGTTAGGCATTTGTTTGGATCTTTGCTTATTTTTAAATTGGACTATTTATTTTCTTATTGTTGAGCTTTAAGAGTTCTTTGGATATTTTGAATACTCATCTGTAATAGTTAATCTTATGTGTCAATTTCATTGAGCCATAAGTGCCCAGATATTTGGTCAAATACATATTTGGGTGTGTCTGTGAGTGTGTTTTTGGACATTTTCTGGACAAACCTTGTATATCCTATTGCTTCTATTTTTCTGGAGAACCCAAACTAATAAAAATTCTTTATCAGATATGTGTTTTGCAAATATTTCCTTTCAGTCTGTGGTTTATTTATCATTTTATCTCTTAACAGCATTTTGTTTTGTTTCATTTGCAGAGAAATAGGTTTTACATTTTAATAAAGTTCTACTTATCTATTTTTCTTACTTTCATGGGTCATGTTTTTAGTGTTGTAGTTAAAGGCTTATCTCCAAATCCAGGTTCACACATTTTTCTCCCATGTTTTCTTCTAGAAGCTTTGCAGTTTTTACTTTACATTTGGCTCTAAGTTCCATTGTGAATTAATTTTTGTGGCAGGAATAAGGTCTGTATCCAGGTTCATTTTGTGCACATGGATGATCAGTTAATGTCCAGCACCATTTTCTGAGAAGCCTGGCCTTTCTCCATTGAATTGCTTTTTCTCCTTTGTCAAATATCAATTGTTTTTAATTGTGTGGGTCTCTTTCTGGGCTTTCTATTTTGTTTTGCTAATCTGTTTGCCTGTTGTTTTAACAATACTACATTGCCTTGATTACTGCAGCTTTTAGTAAGTCTAGAAATCAGGTACTGTGAATCTTCTAACTGTGGTTTGTCTTCAGTGCTTTATGTCCTTTTTTACCTCTCACTCTCCTGCTTGCACTGAGCAAATACAGTGTTAGCATTGAAATCTTTGCCTTGTGTTTTCTTTTATAGAAAACTAGTGTTGTGAACTGAATGTTTGTGTCTCCCTAGCCCCAAATTCATGTGGTAAAATCCTAATCTTCAGTGTGCCTATATTGGACATGAGGCTTTGAAGGAAATAATTATGTTTAAATGAGGTCATACAGGTGAGGCCTTGATCTGATAGAATTAGTGTCCTTATAAGAAGAGATACCAGAAACTTTCCACCTCTCTTCCCCCACCTTTTCTCCCCTCCCATTTCTCTCTGTGTATTCACTGATGAAACTCCACATGAGTGTATAGTAGGAAGGTGACCATCTACAAGCCAAGAAGAGATGTCTCACCAGAAACTGACCCTGACAGCATCTTAATCTTGGACTTCTAGCCTCCAGACTGAGAAAATACATTTCTGTTGTTTAAGCCACCAAGTCTGGTATTTTCTTATGGTAGCCAGAGCAGATTAATACAATTAGAATAAGACTAAGTGTAACTTTTGTAAATATCAAATAGCTAAATTCTATTTTCTTAATCCAATTTGACAATCCTTGTCTTTTAGCTGATGAGGTTAGTTCATTTAGTTATTCTACTCCTGATAGTTTTCATTTCTAACACCTTATTTTATGCTTCCTATATTACATATTTTTTTCTTTCTGTCAGAATAAATATTAAATTGATTTATTTTCCTTAATTCTTTCTTTCATTAGTTAAGGAATTATACATTTAACCTTTATGGTTTTCCCTTTGATTTTGAATATGCATGCCTATCTGAACAAAGTCAACAGTGAACTCATAATGTTGCTACATTTCCAAATATTTCAAGGACTGATTACCCCTCTTCTTTACTGTCATTTTTTTCAGATATTTATTTCAACTTTCTTTTTATGTACCTCACATTATTCATAATTATTTTCACTTTGTGTATTGTTAACATGTGTTTAATTTACATTATGTTTGCCAAATGTTTTGCTCAGTATTGATTTTGAAAACCCTCTTCTTCCTTCTGGATTCAATTTTCTTCTTTCTGGGGTAAATCTTTTAATAATTGCTTTAGCAAAGACACATGGGTGGTAAAGTCTCTATGTTGCTTTTGTCTAAAGTTATTCTTACTTTGCTCTCGCTCTTGATTGGTAATTTGTCTATATTTATAATTCTAAGTTGACAGTTATATTCTCTCAGCAATTTGAAGATATAATTCAATTTACTCTCATCTCTATTGTTACAATTAGAAGTCTATTGTCAATAATTTTTCCTTTATTTTTCTTACTTAAAGCTTGTTAGTCTTGGATCTAAGGATTTATGTTCTTCATCAGTTTTATAAAATTCTCAGCCATCATCTTGTTAATATTTTTCATCATTCTTCTTTTTACTCTTGAACTTTTAGTAGACATATATTAAACCTTCTCATTCTCTCCTTCATGTCACTGACTCTCATGTCATTTACTTTTTTATCTTCCTCAATTGCATTTTAATTTCCTCAAATTTATCTTCTAGTTTAATATTTTTACTTTAACTGTTTCTGATAGGCTCCAAACTCTATTTATTTATTGCTTAATTTTAAAAGCTCTATTTGATTGGTTTGAATCTGCTTGGTTTTTATTTGTTTCCTACATATTTCTTATAGATTTGACTTTTTATTATCCTAATTGAACACAATTTTGTATTCTCTATTAGAATATAAATGCTATAATGTGAAGATACTGACTTTCTAATGTTGCTACCAGTGTGTTATCAGTTCTTACCTGTGTTGGATCATGTACTTGTGAAAGCTCAATTTGGGAGGCACTTTATCTGTGGGAGTCATAAAGCACGTATGCAGTGGAATGGTGTTACCTTTGTGTCTAACAGATGCCCCAGAATTACCACGGATACAGGAGTGCATTAATATTAATTTCTCAGTGTGGGGATTCCTAAACCTTGAAAACTTTGAGAGCAGTATAAATTTGAACTCCATATTTCTACATGGGCCAGAACCAAAGTAGAGTTCTACTTAGAAACTTAGGCAGAGATAAACTTTCCTGTGTCCTTGGGCGCAGCTTTTTAGTTCTGTATTTTAATGAGGTATAGCCCTTCAAAGTTTTAAGCATTCATCTTCTCAGCATCAACTGGTCCTCATGGGATTATGCCCTGATTTTCAGATTATCTGCCATCTGGGAATTTTTCTTTCATTTTTTATGTTCAGTATATGAGCTATGCATTTTGAACAATGTTATGTTTTATGTTCTTGGGGAAAGTAGTGCAGGTAAATCAATTAATATTACTTAAGGAACAGAAAGCCTATTTCTTTAAAGGACTCAAATTTTGAAGAGCTTGATAAAAATTGTATGTCAGATCTGAAGTTACTTTATTATTTAGTTCACCTAAATGCCACACAAGGAAAAGTGACATTAGCTTGGTTGTAATGATTGAAGAGCAGCACTTGATATTTCCCTAGTATACGTCTGCCAATAAGTGTTTTCTTATATTTGGCAATCGTATTAGTAGCTTGAATCCCTGCACAAGCACTTGCATTTCATTGAAAACTCAAGTTTTCATGGAAATATATAAACTATACCCCAATTTGAGGCTCAAATTAAGGTGGGATACATTGATTAAGTATATTTTATGTTCACTGATAGTACCATACACTAATTTAAATTCATTGTTGGTTTTTTTTTTTTTT
>PVKU01007929.1:0-80269 GCA_004027475.1 Anoura caudifer
TCTAATTTGCGACCAAAATCAACCAATTCTGTCAGCTTCCTATTCACTAGTGCTTTGAACTGTGCATCTGATAGGTTGGCTACCAGTGCTTTGAGCTGGGCATCTGATAGGTTGGCTACCTCTTGATTGCTTAGATGAATTAGCTCTGGGGCCCCGATCTGTTCTCCTGTTTGAGCCATCCTTGGTTTTTTTTTTTT
Organism: Anoura caudifer; assembly: GCA_004027475.1. Taxonomy (NCBI): domain Eukaryota; kingdom Metazoa; phylum Chordata; class Mammalia; order Chiroptera; family Phyllostomidae; genus Anoura; species Anoura caudifer. Next base: position 198 of record PVKU01007929.1, read on the forward strand.
TTTTTTGGTTTTTTTTTTTTTGGTCTGATCGCAGCTGTTATGTAGTGAGGGGCAGAGCCTCAGGCGTTCACCAGGGCGGGGCAACCCAGTCACTGGGTTGTGATGCTGGATGTGGGGGTGGGGTCCGAGAGAGAACAATGGCACTTGCTCTGCTCTCTCTTGGATTCCAGTCTCTTCCGCCGCTTTCCCCAAGCAAATTGGGCCCTTTTGGTGCTGATTTCTGTGTGGGTGGGCTCGTGCACGTTCTAGGACCCCGTGGGTCTCTCCAGTGAACTCTCCTGTGGGGCTGGGACTCCCTCTCAGCACCCCTACCCCCACAAAGTGTTCTCAATCGGTGCCCTTAGGCTCTATTTCCTGGTGCTGGGGCGCTGCAACATGCAGTCCGCCTCGCTGCCCGTTTTTGCCTGGTTTATCTGTGCACAAATGTGTGACTGTGGTCAGCCACCTTGTGTGCCTTGCTTGGTCTGCTCCTTGCCTTCCTGCATTCGGTAATCACTGCCTGTGTGCCCGGGACCACCAGCTACTGCTTCTTCCCACTGCATCTGCCGACCGCCCACTCCACCCCTCTTACCGGTGTGGGTGAATTGTTGTTGGACTTCCATACAATTCAATCCTCTATCCATTCTGGTTGGGGTTTTTTTTTTTTTGTTCTATATTTTTGTTCTCCTTAATCTTGGTCGTGAGTGGAGGCACAGTGTGTCCACCTATGCCTCCATCTTGGCCGGAAGTCATGTATTACGTTTATTAATTTGCTAACATTGTACTATCCTTGTATCCCTGGGATGAATCCCACTTGATCATGGTGTATGATCTTTTTAATGTATTACTGAATGTGGTTTGCCAATATTTTGTTGAGAATTTTAGCATCTATGTTCATCAGTGATATTGGCCTGTAGTTTTCTTTCTTCATTATGTCCTTATCTGATTTTGGGAATAGGATGTTGCTGGCTTCATAAAAAGAGTTTGGGAGTATTCCTTCTTCTTGGATTTCTTGCAATAGTCTATGAAGGATGGGGTTAGCTCTTCCTGAAATGTTTTTTAAAATTATTCTGTGAAACCATCTGGTGCAGGACTTTTGTGTGCCAGAAGTTTTTTGATTCCTTATTTAATTTCACCAGTGTTATTGGTCTGTTCAGGCTTTCTGCTTCTTCTTCATTCAGTTTAGAACATTATATTTTCCTAGAAATTTGTCCATATCACCAGGTTTTCAAATTTCTTGGCATATAGTTACTTACTCATAGTAATTTCTTACAATCCTTTGTATTTCTGTGGTATCAGCTGTAATCTCTCCTCTTTCATTTGTGATTTTGTTTATTTGGTCTGCTCTCTAATTTGATTAATTTTAAAGATAGGTGAGATATCTGCAGGTTATGAAGCAGTTTATAAAGTTCCATAAGTCATGGTAGACATAGATTGTTTTTGCCTCAAAGTGTTTCTCCTGCTGATAAATTATATATAAATTTTCCTATAAGAGCTCCTTCCTCCATTCTGAGTTCACTTCATTAAGACAGGGCTCTACTCCCAGTTTTGGGAATGGAGCATGTGAGCAGATCTGACCAGCCAGCATCCAAAATCCTGCTGCCACAGTGTTGGTCCAACAATGAGTATGACCAATTCAACATCAAAAGGTACATTCCAAGAATTGCTTGAAATTTTCCAGGAAGAAATTCTATTTTTCCATTGGCTTTAAATCTGAGAGGATGTGAAGTTGTAGCTTTTTGGGGTGTGGGGAGAAATCACATAGAAAGACCTCAAGAATAAAGCCAATTCGGTGAAAGGCAGAGCCCAGAAATGAAAAGCCACCAAATCCTGATGACATTATTGAAGCCTTTGGCTACAGCCCCCTAAAAGGAAGATACACCCTAAAATTTTAAGTTACACTAATCACTAAATTTCCTTTTTTTGTTTTTTTCATGCTTTAAAGGATAATTTTATTTGAACCTATTAATTTCTTTTTACTCATAATTACAAAGCAACAAATTATAAAGCAACATATAATATGAAGGAAAGGGGAGCTGGTCTTCATAATTTTGCCCCTCCAAGTTTTTACTGATGTAACAATACTTTCAAGCCTGGAGCTACTCAAAGATGAATTATGAAAACAAGAAGAAAAATTTTATTTCAAACAGGTTTGGTGGCACGTGTGCTACAGCAAAAGCTGGTTGTAGCAAACAGTTTCAATTCAAACCTGCACTGACATATAAATTAGACATGATTTGGGCATGATCAATTTCTGGTAGATTCAATCCAACAATTTTTACATATATTGTAGACCCTAATTCACTACTGGAGGTTATATTTTTATCACTAAAAAGATGAGAGTAACAACTACTAAGGTGAAATCTATCCCCAGGATTGCTCTAAAAATATACCCTCAAGTCATTAACAGAAAATCTGACTTAATCCACATTCTTCAGTCATCATCAACTGTGGGCTTTATAGTCACTCCTCTTATTTGACCTCAACCAATGAAATGCCAGTGTTTCTCAACTCTTCAGCTCAGGGCAATTTTTTTTCTCCCATTTCTGTGCACACAGGATTAGTCAGAACAATTCTGCCCAAATTGGCCTTGACTGCACTGACTGAGCACTTCATTCTTAGACAACTTTTGCACTTTTGCTGCCTTTTTGTCTCCTTCGGTGCATACACCTAAAAGCTGCCTAAGCAGGAAATGGATTTCCAATTCTGTGAAGATCTCAGATAAAGCTCTAACTGCACCAAGTACCTGCCCCACCATTCTGTCAGCCCGGCACAAAATGAGGTTGATTTTTGTTCCAGCTCTAGTAAGAACTCCTGGAGCAGCATACTGAAGATCATTTTGTTCTGCAAACAGTGATAGAGTTTTGGAAAAGATTGGTTTACACACGAGTTTTCCTTCACTATCTTTGGAAACAATACCAGGTCTCACTTCTATCTCCTGGCCTACCTTTAGCACTCCTTTTAGAATACTGCCACCAGCTATACTACCCTTAAGGTCATCAACTTCACAGCCAGGTTTATTGACATCAAAAGACCTAATAACAGTAAATCAGGGTTCTGTAGTAAAATCCCTTGGGGGTACTGGAATTTTCTTTAATATGTACTTACAGACAACTTCAATATTGTATTTTGGCTGAGCAGAAATTGGAATAATAGAAGCACCTTCTGCTACTGTACCTTATACAAATGTAAGGATCTGTTCATACTGTTCTTTAGCCTGGCTTTCTTTTACCAAATCAATTTTGTTTTGTAGAATCGAAATATGCTTCAGTTTTATGATTTCTATAGCAGCCAGGTGTTCAGAAGTCTGAGGCTGACGACAACACTCATTACCCAACTATGGACAGAAGAGCTGTATCCATCACTGCTGCACCATTCAGCACAGTAGTCATTGAAATATCACAGCCAGGACAAGCAACAAAGGAAACATATCTGACTAATTTGAAGTTCCCTTTGGTCCCTAGAATGTCTGTAGGAAATTCATCAGGTATACCACAGGATCTATAACATTCTGGCTGAGGACAGCTTGGGTCATCAAATTTATAAATCTTAGCATTAGCATATCTAAGCTTGATTGTAATATTTTTTAGTTCATTTTTGAACCTGACAGTGTGAACTCCAAAAATAGGTTTACAACTGTGAATTTCCCATGAGCTACATGACCAATTGTACCTATATTAATTGTGGTTTGTCTGCTGATAACTTCATGTGAAAGTGGCGTCAATTTGGTAACATCTAAGGAAGTGACATCTTGGCAAGAAAGATGCAGCTGGCCAAGAGTCATGACAGCTGCCATCTTGTCTGGAGAGGAAGGAAGTCCTTCCTTTTATTGTTTAATAACTTCTCTTGATTTGGATTTTCTGTAACTTGCAACCAAGAGTCCTAACTGATACATACATAAATTCTAAATTATATGGTATCTACTCTAAATGTTTTCTTCATCCCATTTGTTTTCTTTAAAAAAAAATTGTATTGAATTTATTGGGGTGACATTGGTTAATTAAATTATACAGGTTTCAAGTGCACAATTCTATAATACATCATCCATATAATGTATTGTATTTTCACCACCCAAAGTCAAGTCTCCTTCCATCATCACTTATCCCCCTTTACCCTCTTCTTCCTCCCCTACCCTGCTTTCCCTTGGTAATCACCACACTGCTATCTGTGTCTATGAGGGTTTTTTTTTTGCTTAATCCCTTCACCTTTTTCACCCAGCCCCCCAAGCCCTTTCCCTCTGTCAGTCTGTTCTCTAAATCTGTGAGCATGTTAATAATCTGTTTGTTTATTTTGTTCATTAGATTCCACATATAAGTGAAATCATACGGTATGCACCCCTATGTTCATTGCAGCATTATTTACAACAGCCAAGATTTGGAAACAGCCCCAGTATCCATCAGTAGATGAGTGGATTAAAAAAGCTGTGGTAAATTTACACAACGGAATACTACTCAGCCTTAAAAAGTAAATCTTACCTTTTGCGACAGCATGCGTAGACCTGGAAAGTATTGTGCTAAGTGAAATAAGCCAGTCAAAGAAACACAAATACCATATGATTTTACTTACACATGGAATCTAATGAACAATATAAACAAATAAACTAAGTGTTCTGGTTGAGAGGGACTAAGGAGTACAGTCAGGGCAGGGCCAGTCAGGGAAGACTTTATGAATAAAATGGGGCACGAATGTCAGAAAGAGATAAGGAGACAGAAAAAAGAGAAAGTACCTTCATGATGTTGACAACGCCTTCTTCTCCCAAACTCACCTCTTGCCACTCTCCTCAGCATCACCTTCCAGCCATACTGGTCCTCTAAGTTTCTGAAATATCATGGCCCAAAGAACTTTCTATGATAATGGAAATGTCTTTCTGCATTGTCTAGTTGTCTGTTGGAGTCCAACAACCACAAGCAACTATTGATCACCTGAAATATGACCAGTGCAACTGAGGAAAGAAATTTTTAATTTTAATTTTAATTTAAATAGCCACATGTGTTAAATGACTAACATACTGTGCAATACAGTTCTAGAACATATTGAGATTTTCTCATGTTAAGGCCTTCTGTTGTATGCAAAATTACCTTGTAAACCTTATAAATATATATATATACACACACATACACACACATATTTCATGCCAATTACTTATGTTTTTATTGTTACTCTATTGCAGTTGTCCCAATTTTCCCCCTTTGCCCTCATCCACTCAGCCTGCACCCCACTTCCACAGTCAACCCCCACACCATTGTCCATGTCCAGGGTCAGTTATATATTTTCTCTAACTAGTCCCTTCCCCTTCTTTCCACGATTATCTCCTTCCTTCCTCCCTTCTGGCCACTGTCAGTCTGTTCCACGTTTCCATGTCACTGGTTCTATTTTGCTCATCAGCTTATTTTGTTCATTAAATTCCTCTTATAAGTGAGATCATATGGTATTTGTCTTTTACTAACTGGCTTCTTTCACTTAGCATAATGTTCTCCAGTTCCACTCATGCTGTTGCAAAAAGTAGGAATTCCTTTTTCTTTCTGCTGCATTGAATTCCATTGTGTAAATGTACCACAGTTTTTTGATCCACTCATCTACTGTTGGGCACTTACGCTGTTTCCAGCAGTTGGCTATTATAAATAGTGCTGCTATGAACATAGGGATGCATAAGTTATTTTGAATTGGTGTATCAGGATTCTTAGGGTATATTCCCAGCAGTGGAATCACTGGGTCAAAAGGCATTTTTAGTTTTTTGAGGAAATCTCAAAAAACCATTTCCCACAGTGGCTGCATCAGTGTGCATTCCCACCAACAGTGCACTAGGGTTCCCTTTTTCTTCACATCCTCACTAGCACTTGTTGTTTGTTGATTTACTAATGATAGCCATTTGTTAATGATAGCCATTTGGAAAGGAATGAGGTGATATCTCATTGCAGTTTTAATTTGCAACTCTCTGATGGCTAGCAATATTGGGGATATTTTCATATGTCTATGGTCCATCTGAATGTCGTCCTTGGAGAAGTGTCTGTTCAGGTCCTTAGCCCATATTTTAATTGGGTTGTTTATCTTCCTGGTATGGAGTCAAGTGAGTTCTTTACATATTTTGGAGATGAAACCCTAGTCTGATATATCATTGGCAAATACCTGTATGTTCTCATGGCAATTATTCCTAATGACAATTAATCTCTGTAAATTCTTGACAAGAAGGTGCCTAGAAACAGCAGTCCTAGTTTGGAATTATTATATTTCTTTTATTTTTGTTAGACAAAACAATTACAATAGAATTTGCAGTGGCTTAGTCTTTTGTGCAGGCAGGCACTGCCCAGATGGGAATTAGCCAAGGAAGTCTTCCTGGATCAAGTTTAACTAAAGTAACTCCTTTAGTTTGGGCTACTAGACTCCATTAGTTTGCCCAGAATTCAGAAGAGAACATGTTTAAAACAGGACTCAGGCAGGACTGCTGCACTTTCAAGGTTAGACCAATAAAAAACCAAAAGTCAGTGAAAGAAAAACCATTCTCAAACTGAGGCAGAGCCTTCCTGCTTTGCCTCTAAATGGTAAGAAGAGAATCAGGCTTATTTTAGTGTGGTCTCTGAGATTCTGCATTTTAGGTTGTATGAAAGAAAAATTATGTAGTTTCAGAAACTTCTTGTTTTGCTCTTCTAACAGAGGTAGGGTGGGGTAGTAAGAAAGAATGTTGGAATGTTGGACTGTGTCTAAGGACTTCTGGCTTCTAGCAGGATACTGCCAATGACTTGTTATGGGAACGAAGTCACTGGCTGTCTGAGTTACAATTTCCTCAACCATTTGTCCAAAGAATTATTAGATCTATAATAACTTTAACAGCTGTAATAATATTAAATAATTTTTCTTACCTTCCCTAGATATTTTTCTTATTATTCCCTTTCTTAGAAAATAGTGTGTAACTGTTATTAGCATTCATGTTTTGTCTGCTGTGCTAAATTGTAAGGTCCTAGAAAACATTTCATATTCAGTCTGCTATTCCTCACAATTTAACACTGTAACTTTCATAAGTTAAGTAAATATTTGAAGGAAGGGAAAATTAGTTAACTATATTTTTTGTTTTGTATTGAAGATTATTTTCCAATGATCATTGTTTTTTGTGTGAGATAAATATCCTTTAGCTAGCTGATAATGATTATATTATAGCAATGAACCCCCCACAATTTTATATTATAAATAATTTCTGAATAATTTTATAATATAAAAACCCAGAAGCTTTATGTCAGTGTTCTATTATACTGCTTTTTGGTAAATATACCTCAGAGAAGATTTCCTATGAACACTTGGCATAGTAAAAGGCTAATGTAATGAATCAGGATTATTTACCATCACTAGATAGAACTCCTATAGTTGCAAATGTCAGAAGATCTACTTCAAACTTGTTCAACCAAAAGGGAAATTTATTTGACTCGTATTTCAAAAGTTCAGGCTTGGGTGAACCCAGAGCTGAATGATGTCATTAAAACTTAGTCTTAACTCTTTTTGATTTCTTTCTTTTTCTCTGTTGGCTCCAATCTAAGGCCAGCTCTTCATTTATAGTGATAAGCCTACTTACTAACAACTCCAAACTTATATTCTATCCTGTCAGCAATCCTGGTGTTAGGACAGTGTCTCTCTCAGAAAAGTTCTAATGACTTCCAGAGTTGAGTTGCATTGTTTGATTGGGTCATGCCTGGGGATGTGCCTACATTTATAGTTATTCTAGGTATATGATATACACTGATTCTTTAGGACTGGGTTATGTACCCACACTGAAGTCCACATGTAGCATTTATCTTCTCCTAAACCTCATGGACTTAGAAAAATGGTAGAGTGGCTCCCTCTTGGAAAGCTCAGGACCCTTAATCAGAAAAAGGTACAGTGGATGATGGCGAGAAAGAACAGTGGGAATCCACAACAAAACTAACAAAAAAGTCCTAGTTCTGTAAAACAAAACTATTTTTAAGTCTGTATGAAAAAGATTAATTGAGAAATCAACTTTAAAAGTAAATTGATTTCTAATGTCTACTTACCATTTGAGCTTTCTGATATAGCTTTGTACATGGTAAAAGTTTTAATGTAAAAGCTAACTTATGTGAGTTATGATTTACATTTCACTGCAAATGACAGATATAACTATGGTGGCTTAAACAGATAAGGGTTAATTTTTAAGATGTCCAGAGGCAGAGTGTTGCTAGCATTGGTTTGGTGCCTTATGAATGTTGAGACTCTTGATATTTTCTTCCTGGTCCCATAATGTTTGTTTGATTTTTGGCCTTCATGTTCAGTTTGCAATAGGAGGAAACAGAGGAGTACAAAAGGAGAACTGCTTGCTGTATTTATTTTTTCTGCAGGCTTTGGAAAGAGTATGACCAACTCTTCCAATCAACACTTTTGCATGCATCTTAGTCATCACATGGTTACATATATCTTCTATGGAGGCTGAGAAATACAGTTTTCAGTTGGGTTCTGTGCCATGCCAAATTAAACCAGGCTGTATTACTCAGAAAAGGGGGTTAGATGGATATTGCATAGCTGGTTCGTTTGAGCTGATATAACAGAATACAATACCATTGACTGGTGGTTTATACAATAGATACTTACTTCTCACATTTCTGGATACTGGGAAGTGTAAGATCAAGGTGCTGGCTGATTTGATTATCTGGTGAGTGCTCTCTTCCTGGCTGAAAAATGGCCCCCTTCTTGCTGTGTTCCCACAAGGCGGGGCGAAGGGGGCGGGGGAGAGGGAGAGTGAGCTAGCTCATGCTCTGGTCTTTTCTTATAAGGAAACTAATCATATCATAGGCCCCACCCCCATGACCTCATTTTAACATAATTATATTACAGCTCCAAATACCATCACATTTAGTGTTAGAGCCTTAACATAGAAATTTGCAGGGGACACACACAATCAATCCATAATATTCTATCCCTGGCTCCCCAACTGCAGGTCCTTCTTGCATACAAAATACATTTTTTTCAATCTTAATAGTTCTAAAAGTCTTAACTTCAATTAAAAGATCTACAGTTCAAACTCATCTAAATACCTAAATCAGACATGGGTGATACACAGAGGTATGATCCATCCTAAGGCAATATTCCTCTCCAGCTGTGAATCTATGAAACCAGATAAATTATGTTTCCAAATATAATGGTGGGACATGCAAAGGACAGATATTCCCATTCCAAAAGAGAAAAATAGGAAGAAAAAAAAAAAGGCTATCAGGTGACATGTAATTCCAAAATCTGGTAAGACAAATAGCATTAGGTCTTGAGGCTTAGAAAAATCCTCTTCAGTATGATGCTGTTTTCCAGACCTACTGGGGTGGTGGTCCTGCCTCTACAGCTCTGCCAGGTGGGATTGCACTCCCAAAGCTCTGTTGTTCACCACCCCTACCACCCTACAACATTCCACAGCTACAACACTCACAATATGCATCCATGTACTCACGAATGCACCCTCTCCCCTCTTTGAAACCGAGGAGGCAGCCTGATGATCTCTGAATCACCTTTGTGGTCATTCTTCCTTCTTCTTGAAGAACAGTGCACATTTGCAGCTGTATAGCTCTATAGTCCAATCCTGTAGGATTTAAGAAGTCTGAGAGCCTTCCTTCATTTTGTGCTGGGGTGGCTGATAAGGTATATGGTTCACACCCATCCAACCTCTGTATCAACCTATTGTTTGGCCACATCCTTAACGTTCTCCTCAGAACAATATTTTTTGTAGTATGAACAGAATGATAATATTACTAATCTTTAAGCTCTGGTTCACTTTTGCTTAACAATTCCTTCTTTGATTCATTTCTCTCTTCTTGCTTTTTACTGTTAGTGGTCAGGAGGAATCCAACTGCTCCTTCAACACTTTGCTTAGAAATCACCTCAGCTAACTAACCAGTTTCATACATTGCAAGTTTTACTTTCTGCAAAACACTAGAATATAGTTCAGCCAAGTTCTCTGGATACTTTATAACAAGGATCACCTTTTCTCCATGTTCCAACAACATGCAGATCTCATCAGAATGGCTTTTAATGTCCACATTTCTGCTAACATTCTATTTTTTTGTTTTCCTTTTAATATATTTTATTGATTATGCTATTACAGTTGTCCCATTTCTCCCCATCACTCCCCTCCACCCTGCACACACACTCCTACCCACATTCCCCTTTAGTTCATGTCCATGTGTCATAAGTCCTTTAACTTCTACATTTCCCATACTATTCTTACCCTCCCCCTGCCTATTTTCTACTCACTGTCTATGCTACTTATTCTCCATACATCCCCCACCCTCCTCCCACTCCCCTGTTGCTAACCCTCCATGTGATCTCCATTTCTGTGTTTCTGTTCCTGTTCTTGTTGTTTGCTTAGTTTGCTTTTGTTTTAGATGTGGTTGTCAATATCTGTGAGTTTGCTGTCTTTTTACTGTCATATTTTTGATCTTCTTTTTCTTAAATATCTAAGTCCTTTTAACATTTCACACAATAAGGGTTTGGTGATGATGAATTCCTTTAACCTGACCTTATCTGAGAAGCACTTTATCTTCCCTTCCATTCTAAATGAAAGCTTTGCTGGACAGAGCAATCTTAGATGTAGGTCCTTGCCTTTCATGACTTGGAATACTTCTTTCCAGCCCCTTCTTGCCTGTAAGGTATCTTTTGAGAAATCAGCTGACAGTCTGATGGGAACTCCTTTGTAGGTGACTGTCTCCTTATCCCTTGCTGCTTCTAGAATTCTCTCCTTCATTTTAATCTTGGCTAATGTAATTATGATGTGCCTTGATGTGTTCCTCCTTGGGTCCACATTCGTTGGGACTCTCTGAGCTTCCTGTATTTCCTGGAAGTCTATTTCCTTTGCCAGATTGGGGAAGTTCTCCTTTATTATTTGTTCAAATAAGTTTTCCACTTGTTGCTCTTCCTCCTCCCCTTCTGGTACCCCTATAATTCGGATGTTGGAATGTTTAAAGATGTCCTGGAGGTTCCTAAGCCTCTCCTCATTTTTAAAAATTTTTGTTTCTTCCTTCTTTTCTGTTTGGTTGTTTCTTTCTTCCTTCTGGTTCACTCCATTGATTTGAGTCCCAGTTTTCCTCCCACCTCTATTGGTTTCCTGTGCATATTCCTTCATTTCACTTATTGTAGCCTTCATTTGTTCATCTAATCTGTGAGCAAAATCAACCAATTCTGTGAGCATCCTGATCACCAGTGCTTTGAACTGTGCATCTGATAGGTTGGCTGCCTCTTGGTTGCTTAGATGAATTGTCTTTGGGGCTTTGATCTGTTTTCCTGTTTGAGCCATTTTTGGTTTTTTGGGGGGGTCTGGTTGTGGCTGTTACGTAGTGAGGGGTGGAGCCTTAGGTGTTCCCCAGGGTGGGGCGTCCCAGTCACTGGGTAGTGATGCTGTATGTGGGGAGGGGTCCAAGAGGGAACAATGGCACTTGCTCTGCTCTCTCGGATTCCAGTCCCTTCCACTGCTTCCCCTTCGCCTGGATTATCTGTGTGAATGTGGGACCACCTGGTCAGCCAGCTGCCTTGTGCGGCCTCAGTAGGTCTGCACTGTTGCCACCCCATGCCCAGGGTCTGCTAGCCACCGCCTGCATGCCTGGGATCTACCAGCCACTGCTGCCTGTGTGCCTAGGACTGCCAACCTCCACTTTTTCCTGCCGCAGCTCCACCCCTCTTACCAGTCTGGATGAATGGTTGTTGGACTTCCGTACAGTTCAGTTTTCTATCAGTTCTGGTTGTTTTCTTGTTTCTAAATCTTTGTTGTCCTTAATTTTGGTTGTGTGAGGAGGCACAGTGTGTCCACCTACACCTCCATCTTGGCCAGAAGTCCCTGCTAACATTCTATTGATGATTATTTATGTATTCTCTAAAAAGATGTATAGGCCCTGGCTGGATAGCTCAGTTGGTTAGAGCATTGTCCCCCATGCACTAAGGCTGTGGGTTCAATCCCTGGTTAGGACACATATAAGACTCAACCAATGAATGCACAAATGGGTAGAACAACAAACTGATGTTTCTCTGTCTGTCTTCCTCTCTCTCCCTCTAAAATCAATGAAAGAAAAAGAAAGAAAGAAAGAAAGAAAGAAAGAAAGAAAGAAAGAAAGAAAGAAAGAAAGAAGAAAGAAAGAAAGAAAAAGATGTATAGGCTGAGAAGTCACATGATCTGTGAATAGCAAGCTGGATTCTCAGGAGAGCCAATGGTATATATCCTGTCCAAGTCCTAAGGCCTGAGAACTGGGAAATCTGAACATTCCAGTTTGAGTCTGAGTCCAAAGGTAGAGGACCAATGTCTCAACTCCAGCACAGATAGGCAGAGAGCTTATTCTCGCTTACTCAGCTCTTTTTTTTTTTTTTTTTTTTTGGTTTATCCAGGCTTCCATGGATTGTATGAGGCTCAGACATACTGGGGAGGGCAATCTGCTTTACTCAAGTCTACCAATACAAATGTTAATCTCATCTAGAAATATCTTCATAGACACACCCAGAATAATAATTAACCAAATATCTGAGCACTTGATGGCCTAGTTAAAGTAACATATAGTATTAACCCCATCACAGTGACATTGCAGTTTCTGCCACAAAGATATTAGTGAAAACATTTTAATTTCTTTCTCTTCTGTTTCAGCTTTCTTATTTTTAATATATGTACATACAGATATATATAAATAAAGTTTTGCATTACATAGATATTATACAGATAAAATAAATGTTTAATTATACAGATAAAATAAATGTTTAATTTTAAACAAAAAATTTCTCCAATGTCAAGATATTTTTATCAACTCTAGTGTGTTCTATTTTGTAAATAATTTATAAAAACAGTTATTTATTATGTTTTGTTTTGTGACCTACATTTTCTACTTGAACTATATGTTTGAATATTTTTTCTGCTACAAAATGGTCTCCTGGGACATTTTTAATGACTGCAGAACAGTTTATTGAATGGATATATGATATTCTTCAGTTGATCCTCTATTGCTGGACATTTAGGTGGTTTCCAGTTTTTCACATATGGACTTCTATTACACCCTTGTTATCTCTTAATATTTAGTTACAAAAGCAATACGTGCATGCCCTTTCCAAATAGCTAAAACAATAAAAAACTGTGTAAAATAAAAAGCAAAGTTCCCTATTTCTATTCACCAGCCCTTTTATTTCTCATTATTTGTATTTCCCATGGACAACCACTGTTAAGAGTTTAATGTATATCCTTCTGAACATTTTTATTTTCAGATTCCTTTTTTTCTCTCCTTCCATTCTATTAACCTAGTATAGCCTTTTGTTTTCTCTTTTCATGCTTAGCTTCAAACAACCTCTTTTCTTATTTTTGGTTAGTCTGTTAGAATTATATATAAATTTAGACAAAATAATATATGAGTGAAGGCCTCACATCTCTCTGATTAAACAGCAGAGCCTTACTGGTTACCCTTTCTGTTTTGCATCTCAACTGCTTATAGGCCTATTAAAACTGTCCCCTGGCATTAACAGGATCAGACAGTCGGAAAAGTAAGTTTCAAATAAGTGAAGTGTTACTATCTTTACTTTTCATAAGCTAAAAGTGAACTACATTTAAGAAGCACTTAAGTTTTCACGTGTTCATACAAATGACCACGAAAGAAAAATTCTATCAAACAAGAGAACAGCAATTAGAGATTTCTTTTTTTAGTGTATTGACTCATTCATTAACTATTTACTGAGTGTTTGCCATGTGCCAGACACTGTATAAATATTAGGGATGTTTAAAAAAAAACAAAACCAAAAACACAAAGCTCTTTAAAAAGAAGTTGTTTTTGTTTTTGTTTTTGTTTTTAAGATTTCACAAGTACTATTTAGGAAGCATCAAAGTATTTTATTGACTCCTTTGCCTGGATCATCTCTTCAAAATCTGCTTTTGAGCATTTTGTTTCTCAGAGGCATATGGCAGGAATTTAGTTTTCTGTTGATAACACACTGGCACTTGAGCCTCTGTGTATTTCTCTGTGTTTTCTTGCCACCACAAGTATAGTTATGGCCCAACAGCTGGAGCAGCATTTAGCTTTAGAGCAAAAGGGAAGTTCTCTGGCTGCCTAAGTAGATAGGTATCTTGGGTATTTGGACTCCTTTCGGGTCCTTTTGGTAAAGCTAAGTCCAGAGACTTGGCATTAGAACTCACACCATTATCTAATGCACACATTTTCTTTCTTCTTTTTTTTAAACTATGAAAATTTCTAAAATGCCAGGCGTTTTGTTAGGAGTGAATAGGGAAGTTTGGAATGTTTTTAATCCTATGCTCAATGTTGTTCATAATAGTAGAAGTGCAGCAGAGCCATGAATTCAGTCATGCTCTTGGCTGAAGCAGCCTACCGTGACTTAAATGCTCCTCAAGTGAAAAAAGACGCAGGCCTTTAGTTGACAGTAAATGCAACCTGAGCCAGTGATGTGACCTGGCTGCCAAAACAAGCAAATGTGATCTGAACCAGCATTAATAGAAGGCTGGTAGCTGGGACAAGTAAGGAAATAGTCCCAGAGTACACTCTGCAGTGGTCAGGTCATACCTGGAGGATGGTGTTTACTCCTGGGCACTGCATTTAAGAGTGATGTGGACAAGTTGGGGTATGCCCAAGTTGGGAAACAAGATGATGAATGACCTAGAAACTACATTCCTTGAAGAAGAGTAGGAGGAACAGAAGTAGTTTACCCTGGCATGAGGATGTAGGATAACCATTTTTAAATATTTGTAGGTTATCATATAGAAGAGTTGAACTCTGTAATCTCAGCAAGCACAACTTAGACCAATGGGTGTATATTACAAAGTGGCTGATCTTGTCTCCATAAAAGGAAGAATTTCCTAGCCCTTATTAATGTCCAGAAAATAGCAGCTTTGTAAGGTATTGACTTTACCTTAATAAATGGTGTTAGGACTATAGTTGGCTGACCAAACATCCAACGATTCATGAATAGGATGGTAGGTTTGAAGATATTACATGATCCAGATATTACATGATCCAAACTCCTTTCAGATTCAAAGTTTCTAACTACAGAACCTTAAGAAAGGAAAAAATGCATTAGTGCTTTTTCCCTTGGATCCCATACAAGTATTAACAACAGAAATCATGTTAAAATTGACATTAAGGGAAAATATCAGTTATGAAGGTAGAAGGCAAAAAAACTATAGGAACTTCTCTGTTTTCCCTGGTGGTTGTGAATTTTGCTTTAGAAGTGTTTGCTTTTTTCAAAGCAGACTGAATGATTTTTTTTTTCACTTTTAAAATCCTTTAGAGCCCCGTTTGCTTTCTTTCTTATCAAACTTATGCTCATTGTAATATGTTGTTTTACTTTGATATACTGTAATATACTTTGATAAGATTACTCATAATCCAAAATTTTAAAGCAGCATTTTGGGAAATAGTAATCTGTGTCCACATGTCAAATAACCAGCCCTGTGGAACTGGTGTTTAACATTCATTAATCGTTGATAATGAGGTAGCATCCAGTAAAATGTGTGCATTGTGATAGTTTGGCTATTCCCCACAACTGGTGAAGTTATGAGGCTGGGAATGATCATCCCTATTTTACCAATGCACAAACTGAGTCTTGGGTTGAGTAGCTTGCCTACTATGATCAGGACTGGAGCTGGCTCTAGAATCCAAAACTTCTGACTTCTATCCCAGTGCTATTTCTAGCAGTATTTAACACTAAAAACTACTGGTTTTTTTTTTTTTTCTAATAATGGGCTTAATGACTTATTTGCAGAATACAGTTTTTCTTTCTTAACTACAGTGGTTCTCTGGAGTAGGAGGGTAGATTGTTTTAGCCAAAGAGTTGGCCTTTAACTTTAATACTGTCCCTACTTCATCTTATGTCCTAAAGAAAGTCTATAGCATACATCACCACTGATGTCTGAGGATACTTGACCCTCTTCTTGAAAATAGGATTGCTAAAAGTTACTCCCCACAAAAATATTCTAAGGATGTGGACAGAAATGTTTCTTAAAAGGGATAGATTTGAGTGGGCAGTGTAAAATGTTAGGAGCTCAGGCTGTCAGAGAGATCTGGGTTTGAATCTCTGTTCTGCCACCTATTGGCTGTGACATCACTGTCATCTCATGAAGCTTCAGGCCTTATCTGTAAAATGGGAATAATAACAGGATTTGCCTTTTGGGGATGTTGGGAGGGTTAGATAAGGTAATGTATATAAAACATGAATATTGTGCTATTTTTAAAAAATATATTTATTGTGCCCTGGCCAGTGTGGCTCAGTGGATTGAGCACCGGCCCTGTGAACCTAAAGGTCGCCAGTTTGATTCCCTGTCAGGGCACACGCCTGGGTTGTGGGCTGGGTCCCCATTAGGGGGGTGTGAGAGGCAACTGAGTGATGTTTCTCTTGCACATCAGTGTTTCTCGTCCTCTCTTTCTCTCCCTCTCTCTGAAAATAAATAAATAAAATTTCTTAAAAAAAAACATTTGTTGTGGGTTAATATACATTGTCTTTTATCCATTTTTCTATTGGGGTATTATTGTGTGTTTCCTATTTATTTTTACTGTGCAGCTTATACTCAGCATAGTAGGTACAAATAAACCCTAGTCAGTAACATCAGTAATAATTCAACTGAGCAAGTGAAGTGACTTCTCTGTGTCCAACTCAGTACTAGTTTCTGAGAATAGAAAACTGCCTGAGTCTAGGCCCTTGCTAAGAGAGAGTGATCCACGGGTTGCTGTGGAGGCCAACCTGCTGCTCCAAAAGGATCTGGAGATGTTGTATGTGTTGAGTGACTCACAAGCAACCAAGCTAAGAAAGGTGAGAGGGGCCTTAGTGGAGAGTGAAAAGCTGAGTGAACGTCCAGAACTTCAAAAAAATATATTTATTTTTTGAGAGCAGGGAAGGGAGAAAGAGAGGGATAAATATAATACATCCAAGCGAGAAACTTCGATGGGTTGCCACTCCTATGCTCCCCCTCCTCAAAATGAACCTACAACTCAAGTATGTGCTGTGACCAAGAATCCAACCCACAATCTTTCACTTTGAAGAATGACATCCAACCAACTGAGCCAGGGTGAAGGCACAGAACTGTTAAATAAACAGACTGAGTGAACTGTAAGCTGGCCTGGTGGCTCAGTTAGTTGGAGTGTTGCTGGAGCACCAAGTTGTTGCCTGTTCCCAGGTCACATACCTGGGTTTTGGGTTCCACCCTAGTCCAGGCATGAGGGGGAGGCAGTGGATGATGTTTCTCACATAGATGTTTCTCTCTCTCTCAAATTAATAAACATATCAAATTTGCTAAAATGAATACAAACATCTTCAGGTGATGATTAAAAAAATAATTATGAGGTCTACCTACTAGACATGATGTGAGGACTCAGTGAGGTAATATTTTTAAAGTACCTGCCTGGCACACCAACTGTCAGAGTAAGTGTTCAATGTTTGTCACCGTTACAGCTATGTTTTAATATAATTTAATATTACCTTATAATTATGAACCGTGTCATTCCAAAAAATAATTCATTCCTTGGTCGCTGGACGGCGAAGAAGGGTGCCAGGATTCATAAACCACCGGTTCGGTCTGTGAAGAGGTTTAACAAAAGGCGGCCAGGGCCGGTGCACAACCCAGTCAAACGCCAGCGTGACGTGCCCACGTCCCAGTGGTGGCATAGGAGGAACCATGCAGTGCTAGGCTCCTAGGGTCACATGGGCCCCATCCCCGCGCTCGCCCCGCCCCACCCCGCCCCAGCGGAGCCCGGCCTCCGCGGCTGCTGCAGCAGCGGCGACGCCTGCGTAGAGCCGAGCGCTCTGTGGCCTCGTCCGCGGTTGAGGGGGCGCTAATAGCAAGAGGGCACGAACGGCGAGTGACCGGCGGATGGCTCTGCGGGACCTGGCAGGCTCGGGGCCCTGCTCCCGCGGGCCGTTGGGGGAGGCGGAGGCGGCGGCGGCGGAACGCGAGGCGCCGCCCTTGGTAGCGGCGGGAGCCACACCGGAGGAAGATGAAGAGGACGACGGCCGCGGCCGGGGCCTACTGCGTTGGGATGGCTTCTCTGCCTGGCTGCACTGCGTGTGTGTGGTGGGCTTCGACCTGGAGCTGGGCCAAGCCGTGGAGGTGAGGCCCGGCTGCATCGTTGTCCCTCCGCCCTTTCCCTGTCCCCCGCGCCAGCGCGGCCCCAGCCGAGGGGCGGGCCAGGCGGCCTGCACTCCGGCCGCCCGGCATCCGGGCGTGGCTGGCCCGCCCTCCGCCCATCGAGCGGGGCTGTGGTCCATTGGCAGTTCGAGTAGGAGGATCCTGGGCTGCGGCGAGGGGTGAAAAGTTCTTTCAGGGCCCCTCCTAAATACTTTTTTTTTTTTTTTAAACCATTGGTACAAGAATACGTAAATGGTTAGCGGCACCCGGAGGAGGCTGCAGGCAGGATGTTTGGGACTTTTTCAGGAAGCAAACAATGCCTCCGACGTATGGTGAAATATAACAACCCAACCTCTCACAACAGGCTTTTTTTTTTTAGATTCAGTTGTTTTGGTCATTCACAGTAGTAACTTTTGAGTTAGAGCATTCCATTGAGCCTGAGCCGAAATGCTCATCTCAGCGTGCCTTTTCTACTTTTCCTCCTCTTGATGAGGTCGCTTCTTGATGTTGCTTCTGAAACATGCCCAATACCTAATAACCAAATGGACATAGGTAAAGTCATTTGCTTGTGAATCTCAAATTTTCCATTTTTTATGGCGCTTTATTGAAAGGCCTTTGAATCTTGTCGGTTCTTGACATTGTGTAAGGTACTTTTTGTAGCATAAGAGGTGTCTTGTCTTTGTATGTCCAAGAGAAACATTATCGGAAGGATGTATATTTCAAAAAAATTTGGGGGGGTAGTGATTACATTTTAATAAACCATTCATTCTGATTTCAGTGACATGAATTGGCTACCAAAATTGACCAGGAAGGTTTTTCTTAATGCGAAGATACTGCTTTTATATTCAGCCTGTCTTCTCTGTTATATCATTAATGAGGATCCATATACTGTTTCCAAGAAGATCTAGGCATTATGTTGTTTGCTGGGCCTACAAATATGAACAGTATGCTCTAAACTGTATTTGTAGATTGAGACTACAATTTAGGGGAGAACTAAATTAATCACAGAATCACAGGGACAAATGCAGTGTCTGACACACAGTGGTGTTCAGTAAGTACTTGCAGATAGAATGAATGAATACAAAAATAATTCTTTATCTTATTGAGGTAGAAATAATGGTTCCCAAAGAATTTGAAGAAGAGATTTATAAACCATCTATCACTTACATTGACATACTAACCGGAAGTTTTATGTATAGCAAAATACAATTTAACCAGAAAGCAGTAGATTGGGTTGTAGTTGATTGCATTTTTACATAGCCAAAGGAGATCTTTTTGGGCTCTCATTATTTGACACAGTTTTTACAACATGAGTATGTTTTTTTCCCACCAGATAAACACTACTTAGCATAACTGAGGTGCTACAAAAATGAGGATCATTAAAGATCTTATTTTGAATTTCATTTTCATGGCATGTCCTAACTGTACAATTTTCTTTAGGTCAGTAGTTCATAATTTGCTTACTGAAACTGAAAAAAATATGAGATGAACTTTATGAATTCTCCCCATTAGGAAAATGCTTACTAATAAAAAAGTATGTGTTTGCTTCCATGTATATTCTGGGTAGTTATATATGGACTTTATAGTCCACTGTCCCTAGATTAAGAATCACTGATTTTAGAAGGTATAGGATGAGAGTGGGGAAGATTCCCTAATAAAGGATCCAAAGATAAGACACATTAAGTGGGATGCAACACTACTTAATTTTGTTTTGTTTTCCTGAGAAACAGATTATTCCATTTTGTCACTTTTAAAATAAAGAAAAACTTGAAACCTATGTGATCCTATTAACTAGTGTCACTCCAATAAACATAATTTAAAATCAAAGAGAAAAACACAAATTAGAAAGTAATATAACACAATAGTTGACAAATAAATAGTATTTTACCTTTGTATTATAGCCATATTGAGGCCAAAAATGGACAGTAGGGGTGGCTGTACTGGGATAAGAAGATGAGTGTAGAATTGTGTGGGGAAAGTGACTTACAGTAGCCCAGCAGTACTTCCTGTGAAGCACAACCATGGGGATTGAAAAGGGAACTTAATTAAATACTAGGTTAAAAACTAAGCTTGGACAATAATATCCTAGAACCCACCTGTGTTATCAAAAAGTCATTGAATCATAGGCTTGAGAGAGACTTGAGAGTCTGTTCTGCCTTGACAAAAAGACCATTTGCAGATTTTAAACAAATGCATAAACAGTACCACTTATTCAAGTTTAAATCCCTACCAAAGTGACAGTATAGAATATTGATCAGGAACTCAGACTCTGGAGCTAGACTGCCTAGGTCTGAATCTCTGTGACTTCGGATATATTACTTTGCTTGTCAGCCTCATGCTCCTGCTCTGTAACAGGATAATAGTACATGTGTTTTGGCATTGTTGTGGGAATTAGATTAAGTTAGTGTTTGTGAAGCATTTGGAACAGTGCCTGGGTCCCCGTAACACTTATGTAAGTCTGTGTTTGGAAAGCATTGAGATTCCCTTTTTATTTTCGATTGGGAGAGCCCCTAACTTTTGCTTTGTGAAGATGAGGCCTTTGGAGTTTAGTTTTCTCACTTGTAAAATGAAAATGAGTTACTGGGATCAGTATTTTTTTTTAAGTAGGGGAACAATTCTTCCCTGTGTAAGTAAAAATCTAATGTAGTATCTCAGTGGCTAATCTGGTTGAAATGGAGCTTTTGTGTGTATATTTAGTTATAAACAATAGAGACTAAGCTACAGGCCACAGAGGTATTTTAAGATATTCAACATACAAACCTAGTGTTCAGAAAATGGCTAGAATCCAGAACAGGGAAGCCCCTAGTTTCTGCTCTTATTTTTATGGATTTTGTTCATGCTTCATGTTCCCTGCAAGCTGAGTTCTCTGCTTCATGGTGGTGGTCTTTCTGGTGGTGAATTTGCCCCTTTCAGCCACTTAAGTGGAATGTGAATGTCCCTCTCATTCCAAACACCAGAGGAAGGTACTCAGGCCTGGTTTGGCGCAGATTTTCTCTCTGATGCAGTCAGCTGAAGATCTGGGTGGTTGGGGTATTTGTCCATGTTGCATAAAACATCTGTGGGGGGTGGCTGTCCTGAGTAAAGGAGACAGTTGTGGGGAGGGTGTCTTCTGAGTAGAAGAGCCTGCAAAAGGTATAGACTACAGGAGGTGTGCTTAGCTTCTTTCTTCCCCCTTGGTAGCCCTGAAGCATCAGAGAATCCAAATATCCTCTGGAACAGGTTTGAAATTTTCTGAATTTTATATATTCTATGTTACTTCTAGATTCGAGATCACCTCATTATTTAGTAAAGCCTTAATTATCTAAATACATAATTGCCTCATTTATTGAAGTTTTTTTCCCCTGTTTGAGTAATAATATGTTCATGGTTGAAAACTTGGCAGGAAAGAAAATTATAAACACTAGAAAACATCACTCATAATTATACTAAGAAACAACTACTATTAATATTTGGCATTTTTGTTAATGCTTTTTTTCTTTGTATAATTTCATATCTGTCAAGGATTAATTTGATTGTTGGGAATAGAACCCCTGTCAAATAAATTTAAGTAAAAAGAGATTGATTGTGAGGGGTCTTTTGGAACACAGATACAGGAAACAGAGGAACCTCATGGAATTTGGAAAGCCCCAAAAGCTTTTGCCTTTGTCCCTGGAGCTGTGTGATCTTTTGTCTCTGCTTCTCTTTCCAAATCTGTTCCATTCTCCCTGCTGAGGGTGGTTTCCTCAGCAAGTGTTTCAGTTTCAGCTCCCCCATTTTACTTGACTTTCAGTTACCGTGCGGTACTGATTTTAGCTACTCTACCTTTGTATTCTGGAATCATACTGAAGTGCAATTCAAATACTGGAGTATCTGATTAGTCGAGGGCCTTTAAATCATGTGAACCCATAGAATGTCATAGGGGGTTGACATTTCTATAATTTGTGGTTGCTTTCTGAACCTCTCTGGCCTCTTGATTTTGTAAGAATTGAGGGCATTGGTGGCTTTCGTCTTCTTGAAGGTTATGACCTATCAATTTTTTGGACAGAATTTCAGTCTAGTGAAAAGTGCCCAAGTTTTGGGGTTTTGTACATTTGTTAGTTGTCTGAATTTTGGCCAGTTTCTTCAATACTCTGAGTTATATTTTCCTCAAATGTAGAGTGGGAAAATAATATCCTGAGGATGTTGGAGATACAAAATGAGGTAATGCATGTAAGAATTAATGCCTGTCATTTAATGCATGCCCAATATATCAGTTCCTTTTATAGTTAGTGCCCTTGCACATTCAATAATCAGTGTGTGACTGTTCTTGACTATTCCCTCAACTCCTGTCTTGCCTTAAATTGTTTTTTTTGTTTTTTTGTTTTGGGTTTTTTTTAAATACACAGCTTTGGATGTGAATCACAGGTATTTAAAGCAATTCCTGGGAATCAAATATTAAATTTCATTTTGCCAATGATCTATGACATAACCTATTTGTATGTACGTACAGTTTGTATTGCACCTCTTGCTGAATTTCAAGCCAGTTAAATTATCTGTAAAAAGCAGGGCAATTTTATTAATAGTGTGTGAGTCAGATTTCCCACAGATTACTAATACCCTCCCCCGCCCCCTTTTTTTTAACAACTTGAAGATAAAGCGCTGCGCTGGGTTGAAGATAAATTTTTATGCTCTTTTTAAAACAGCAGTTAGCAGAATTGACTCTCTTTTCTTTCCAACTTTTGCTTTTCTGAGACACTGCTTATTCCCTCTTACCCTCTCACAGGGTGGAGCCTGAAGAAGTTACCAGTTCTCTCTACTTTAGCAGTTTCTATTTTTCTAAGAAGGATAAAGGCACTTGTGTGAAGGGTTGTTTCTTTATTTCTTTCACTCTTAAACTGGGTGATCCATAGTGTCAGTACTTGATCATTAGAAGTTTACTCTTTTAATTGAAATTTATATGTAATTGTATGTTGCTGTACTGTCTTATTGAGCCATCTGCTGAGTGGATATTTACTGGGCACCTACCATATCCAGACTCTGGTATGTTCTGGAGTTAAAGCCTTGATCATTCCCCCTTTCATTGAGTTTACAATGTAGCAGGGAAGATAGGCTATTTAACAGCCAGTGTTTTGATAGGATTTTCAGTATACTAATAATGGCCTTTAAATTTCCTTGTGAACTAGTAGCACTTCATGTAGCTTGGCGTAGTTCTGTGTTTGATGAGTAAAACGTTAGTGTCCCAAGCTTCTTAGGCTCCCAGTTTTTACAAATCCTTCTTTGGTGAGACTTATCTCTGATTTTTTAATGATATTGTATAATCCTAATCTGGGCGTAATCTGGGACATTCTCCTGTCCAGTTAGTTCTTTCACGAGTACTTTATTTATGTTTTTGTATTTATTATGATGTATGATGTATAATATGGACAGTTATGTCTAAACTTTACTCTTTTTTGAGAGAAATGCTTCACTGTCCATTCCATGTTCAAACTGATCAAGCTTTCCTGTAGCATAATTTAGTTTAGATCAGATTTTGAGCTGGAATCTTAGACTGAGGCCCAGCCTGTCCAAATACTGTGGTGTCAGGCCATTTTTTCCACTTTTTAAAATGAGTAAATATTTTTTATTGAATTATAACATACTTATAGAAAAGTACACAAATCCTAAGTCTGAATTTTGAATTTTTCAGTGTAGTTAAAATTTTTATAAAGTGAACATGCCATGACACTACCATAGGGATCAAAAAACTCACTATTATCACTGCCCCAGAAATTTCCCTTATCCTCTTTTGGTTATGACCCATTCCCCCACCTCCAGCCCCCTGGCAGCTGCTTAATTCACTTTATGTCTCCATGGATTCTGCTATTCTGTACATTTCATGTGAAAGGAATCATATTGTATGTGACCTCTTGTGTCTGGCTTCTTTCACTTCACATAATATTTTCAAGGTTCATTCATGTCGTATGTATTAGTACTTTATTCATTTTTATGGTTGAATTTTATATCATATGTATGTACTATATCACATTTTGTTTATCTGTTCATCATTTGATGGAAATAAGGATTGCTTCCACTTTTTGGCTATTATAAATAATGTTGTTATGAACATTTGTTTACAAGTTTTTGTATAAACATATTTTCACTTCTCTTGGATATATACCTAGGAGTGAAATTGCTGGGTCTGTTTACTAAACTCTTTTCTAGTATGGGTGCATTTTACATTTCCATCAACAATATATAAAGGTTCTAATTTCTCCATATCCTGCCAGCACTGGTTATTGTCTGTCCTTTCTTAAAACTTTTAAAAAAATCCTCATCTGAGGGTATGTTCATTGATTTTAGAGGGAGGGTGGGGCAGAGAGAAAGAGAAACATTGATGTGAGAGAGAAACATCCATTGGTTGCCTCTAGTACACACCCTGACTGGAGAATCAAACCCACAACTGTTTGGTGTATGGGATGGTGCTCCAACCAACTGAGCCACTTGGCCAAGGTTGTCCTTTTGATTACAGCCTTCTAGTGGGTATGAAGTGGTATCTTATAATTTTATTTACATTTCCCTAATGACTAATGATGTTGAGTGTTTTTTCATGTGTTTACTGATGATTTATTTATATGTAAATGTTTGAGAAATATCTAATTAAATACTTTGCCCCTTTAAAAATTGGGTTATTTGATTTTTTATTATTGAAATATGTTATTTATATATATAGGCCCTTATCAGGTATATGATATTTTCTATCTTTCTGTGGGATGTCTTCACTTTCTGGGTAGTGTTCCTTGAAGCACAAAAGTTTGTGGGGGTTTTTTTAAAGATTTTATTTATTTATTTTAGAGAGATGGGAAGGGAGGGAGAAAGAGAAGGAGAGAAACATCAGTATGTAGTTACCTCTTGCATGCTTCCCCCAACTTGGAACCCTGCCTGCAACCCAGGCATGAGCCCCGACCAGGAATCAAACCTGAGACATTTTGGTTTGCAGGCTGGGGCTCAATCCACTGAGCCACACCAGCGAGGGCAAAAGTTTTAAGTTTTAATGAATTCTGGTTTATTTATGATTTCTTTGTTTCCTTATGCTTTTGATACCATACCTAAGAAACCATTGCCTAATCCACAGTCATAAAGATTTACTCCTCTGCTTTTGTCTAAGAGTTTTATAGTTTTAGTTCTTACACTTAGGTCTTTGATTCACTTTGGGTCAATTTTGTATGAGATATGTAATAGAGGTGTTGCTTTTTTTTAACCTTATTTTGAGATAATTTAAATTTACATAGTGTTACTACAAAAGTAATTCATCTAGCTTACTCTAAAATTAACATTTTACATAAACCTAGTACAGTAATCAAAACTAAGAATATAACAACTGAGTTTATTTGGATTTCACCAATTTTTCTAATGTCCTTTTCCTGTTTTAGGACTCAGTCCAGATTCCTACATTGCATATAGGTGTCAGTGTCTCCATAGTCCTCTCCAGTCTGTGATAGTCGTTAATCTTTTCTTGTATTTCATAACCTTTACACTTTGGAATAGTAGTAGTCAGGTATTTTGTAGGATGTCTCTGAAATTGGGTTTTTCTGATATGTTCTCATGATTAGTCTGAAGTTAAACATTATTGGAAAGAATGCCACATGGTGTAATTCATCCTCTCTTTAAGGTTATAATGTTGTTTGTGTATGAGTTAATGTTTATGAAGGAGATAAGGCAGGTGTTTCTAGGGAAATAATAATCTCTTCCAAGCCTGGGGTGCTAGGTGGGGTGTGCAATGGAGATGGATACTCAGTCACACAGCAATAGTCAGGCACCCATTTATACACAACTGGGGTGCATGTAGGCATGAATTTTCCCATGTCCAAGTGATACCAGCAGTAAGTTAACTGTTATTACTAATTTCCCTTTTCCTGGGACCATGATTATTCCCACCACTATGGCGGGAATGTTAGAGTATGCAGGGGCAAGTGGCATATAGGCATACCTTTAAAGAGAATAGCCCATTTAAAACATTTTATAATACTGTTTTTCAGTATATATATTAATATTTTCCTGAGGCACCTTTTTTCCTATTCTATCATAATGTGAAATATATATGCTATACATTTTTTAGGCCTTAATATATCAAATAAAACTTTTTTCTTGACTTAATACCTGGCCACCTCCACCTCATTTGTTATGACATAGATCTTATTTTAGGTAACAAAGCCAGGGTGACATTAGCTGATGCTCTGTGTCCCCCTTTGATGCCTCCCAGGAATGCCAGTGGCCTGGGGGCAGAGATGCCTGGACTTGAGCTGTGGAGAGAGAAAACTTCAATCAGAGAGGCATCTTCAGGTACTGGGTCCAGTCCATAGTTGATTATTTCCATATAGGTATCAGGAGTTAACTGACTAACAGCGATTGCCCAAACTTACATTTAAACTTTTTTTTTTTATGAAATAAAGTATGTACATAGAAAATAATTCTAGGAACTGTTACAATTTGTGCAGTTCAAGATACTTGGCAGTGGTTACTTTTCTTTTGTTATTTTTAGATAGGGGGTTTAATTGAAGTTTTAAAATTAAGTGTGGATTTTTCTGATCTTAAATACAGAGTGAACATTTGGATAGTTACTGCAAATAATAATACATTGTTTTAAAATATATATATCTATTCCAGAATAAAACACTGGGTAGTCTTAACAGAATACATTAAAATGAAATTTGAGAATTCTCTTTGGTAGGTTAGTACAAACAGTTTTTAAAAGCCAGACTTGATAGGTTATGTAGTTCTTATATCCTTTTAGCTTACTTAAATTTATATAGCATATATAAACTTATTAAATACACACATACATATATGCACACATGTATATTTAAGTTACTTTTATGTAGGTAAAACATACCAATATTTTTTCTGTATTGTCATGGTAGTATTTTAAACCATACAAAACCAAAGTCCAAAGGAACCACTGTGATTATGTAAAAGAAAAAAAAAGAAACTTTGTGTATTTGCTTTTGAATGGATATTTTAATCACAAGAAATAAAAGTCTGAAGGGCACTTACATAAAACTTATTTTAGAGCCTAAGATTAAGCCATCACAGGCCACTAAACTTACCAGTGTTTTAGACCAGCAAACTCCAGGGTAAATTAGGTATAATGAGATTTTTATAAAATACTCGTATAGCTAAATAGGTTATAAGCCTGCCATTTCTGCTTTAAAGGAACAAGGTAAAAGGGTCTCAAGGGAGATGTATCTACACATAAAGAAGAATTACATATTAAATACTGAGTTGTTGAATGGACTTAATTGCAGGGTATATTCACTGATGGAAGAAATATTGTTTAGTGTCTATGTGTGTATGTACTAGAGACTGTTCTAGGTGTCAAGACAGAGTGGTGGACAAAAGAGACCAGGTTCTTGCCTTCATGAATTGTGGAGACAGAGGTTAAGTCAGGTTGGTCAGAAAATGCAGATACAAAGCAGGGTAAGTAGAGAGAATATGCTTTGGTGTCATTCTCTATTTCAAGAATAGTGGGTGGTTTTCATATGACATGCTAGTTCTGTGGACCCTTCCTATAGACCTGGATATAGGGCTGTGATTGCATGTTAATGATCACTACTATAGGTGCAGTGAGGAATGGGGCTTGTATACTTTGGAACCAGACTTAAAATCAAGTCCTAGCTCTGGCACTTACTAGACAAGTTTTGGGAGAGTTATTTAACTACTGTGAACTCATTCCCTCTTTGGTAAATATGCGGAGAATTGACAGGGTTGTAAAAATTAAAAACTCCAAAAGATGCTCATTAAGTATTAATTCTCCCCATCTTTCTCTCATCTAAGTTTTCTTATATGTAAAATGGGTATATACTACTAGCTGTGTCTATTGTTGTGAGAACTAAGTAAAATAAGTATGTGAAACCACTTTAATACAGTCTGTAATGTAATATTAGTATATGTTATTTCTGGAAAGGGAAGATTTTCAGGCTCTCAGGCAGCTCTGGGGACTGATAGAACTCATGGATTCTTCTAAAAGTAGGAAGTTATGGATCCCCCCCCCCCATTAGCAACCCACCGTTCACATAATTTAGCTACTCTTTTGTGTTGTTTTCTCTCCTTTTTGTTGTCAGCCTCTAGCTAACCTGCTGCTCCTAATCCCATCTCTTCTTCCCATTCCCAAGAGAATCTAGATTGGTCCACTTAGGCATTGATATTCTTTTGGGCAGTATTTTCCTACCCAGCAACATCCAGGCAGTTGATTGGCTCCTGAAGTAGGTACCCTTGGATCTGGTGTTTACTAGTGCTTTTTTCCATAGTAGCTGTTCTGGCCCAGTCTACCTTCCTTTAATGGGGATATGGGGCAGGAGTTTCCTTCAAGGTGGCTGTGATTACTGCAGACACTAAACCAACCTGTCTAGGAAAATGCAGTGATTAAAGGAATTGGAGGGAATTGGGACGGGTTTTATGGTGGGAGATAGCCTTTGAAATTTCCTAAAATGCAGATAATTATTTTTTCTTCATTTTTAAAATAAGATGTTAGTAGTTTATACTACTTCTTGAACTCAGTAAAATTATTATTGCTTGAAGTAGCTACCAGCTGGTAGATAAATTTCTCTTTAGATTTTAGGTTTCCAGAGAAAAGACTCAGTAAGCTTTGAATTATTGGTAATTCAGTTGGTAAATTATTCTTGATAACTCAAGATTTCACCAATCTCTTAGAGACAACTTTGAATCAAAGATTTTTTTTTGCCTAATATGAATCCTACTCAGTTCTCTCAGCTTTTCATGTTTCATTGTTAAAGTTTGTGAACTATTTCTTGAAACTATTTGACCATAGTCAACTAATATTTTAGAAGTACCTACTAATGTTTATAATATACACTCAGTATATTTGTCTAACAAAATTTAACTCTTTTTCTTCTAGGTAATTTATCCTCAACATTCCAAACTTACTGATAGAGAAGTAAGTAAAAATATTGCTCTGTATAGTCTATTGTTTGTTAGTTTTTCTTGGTGGCGGTATGTGTGTGTATTAACATATATAGCTTTTGTTTTCTTTTTCAGAAAACCAATATTTGCTATTTGTCTTTTCCAGATTCAAATTCAGGTAACTATTTTTCATGTGTTTCTGTAGAATTTTATACTAAAAATTCTGATTATATTGTTAATATATAGAAATTGACTGAAACAGCATATTAGTATGCAAACTCAATTTCAGACTAACAGATCAGTGATTTTGATTCCTAGTTTTATGATGCCTAGTAATGTCTTATTGATTATAGTTGGTTCAGCTTTTAAAATAATTATGTTTTAATGTTGTGAAACACCAAGGAGCTGTTGAACTAGTGAAGAGATTGAAAATCAGTGACATTAGTATATTTAGGTATTTGTAGTAAGTAGTTTACTTTTAGTTTAGGATTTGAGAGCTTTCCAAGAACTCTGTAAAAGAAGAGTTTAAAAAAACAACAACAATAGGATGAATCTGGTTATAAAGCATGACCACAAGTTATTTTCAATAATATATTTGAGTTGATATATGGATAGTACCTGGAAAAGGCATCTAGAAAACACTCTATAAGTGTTTGCTATTATTCTAGACTTTGTTTTCCTGGTTGTTTTCAAACTTTCCCTTTGTGTGGTCCTAATTGTTGAAATCATTCAGGTTACCTCTTGTGCTTTACTTTTAAAACATCTTTTTCAGGCTTATGGCTATCAGAGCATTCCACTTCTATGACCACACACAGGAGTTAGAAGCCTATGAAGCAAAGACAGTTCAGTTCCCTTTCCTTTTGAGGTTACTTGTAATACGTTTGGAGCTCATTTTCATGAAATATATTTAAAAATGTGCTACTGTGGTAAAAAAAAAAATAAAGTAAAATAAAATAAATAAAATTAAAGGATGTTTTTGAGAGATCCCAGTAGGGTATTTGTTCTGGTGTAGAATTATTGGAATCTTTTAGTATGTTTTTGCCTACAAAGTCCACACATGCAGTTTTGAATGTTGTGAGTGGTGGATTGGACTTCCAGGGCCACTGTGTCCCACCAGGAGGAGTGAATGTAAACCACCATAACCTCCTCCCAGGACCAATCTGGAAATACAACTGAATTGTGGAGAAATCACCTGAAACAAACAACTAAAAATAGTGAGAGAGAAGCCTTATAATAATCTTGGACACAAAGAATCATCTTCAGCACAAACTGACTGGTAAGGAGTGCGGTGGAGACTTGAGAAGGCTGGCAGGACGCCCACAGGCAGCGGCATCAGAGGGATAATCAAGCAACTGGTTGGATCCCCCTGAGAAGTGTGGGGTCTAAACCCTAAGCTGGGATCCCCAGCCTAGAGCATTGGATCCCAAAATCACACAGATAACAATGAACAGTGAAAAGTGGCAGGCTTACTCACTGTCAGAGACAGACAGCTGGTGATGCAAAGAGCCGTTTAAAGTGCCAATGCACAAATTTTCATTTGCAGCCACTTACTCTGGGCTCCAGCAAAGACAGAAGCCAAGTGGGCTAGAAACACCTGAAGAGAGTTGGGGGATGGAAACTTTGAGGAGAGCTGAGAGAATAGACACTGGGATCCCATTGCTGAGTCATCCCCCATACAACAGCAGCCATCCTGCTCAGGCAGACCACTCCCCTTAGAGCAGCAGCAGCATGAGGAGAAACAATAGCCCCAACACCAGGAGGGATTCTGCCCTGCCCTATGAGGCTTAAGCCTCACTGCTGAATGCAGAGTGACTACATTAACAACTGAAGGAGACAGCCACAGATAGTAGATCCCTGGCGGTCTCAGAGCAGGCTGCCTAAAGTCAGACAGGGTCAACATCTGAAATCACTGGAGATGGATCTGGAAAGAAAAAACAGTGGTAAATACTAGAGGCTACTGAGATGAAACCCAGTGTGGTCTTTTTCATAATGATTGATATTTTCTTTCCTGCATAGTTTTTTAACATTCATTTCTTGTCAATCAAGTTTGTGCATATTAAATCACTAGATTTTATACTATAGTTTATTTCTCTTCCTTCTTATAATAGTCTTAATCTCTTTATACCCTTATTAATACTGGTTCATTTGCTGTTGATAGTGGGATTGCAGGAGGGGGAGCAATTACTTTTGTGGATGTGGGTGTGTTCCCAGGGCTTTGTGGTTTTGTTCTGGCAACATCTGCACAACAGCATATCAGATGTGCTGAGTGGAGTTACCCTCAGTCAACCAGCTAGAGGGAAGGACTCACCAGAGGATGACCCAACAACAATCAAAGCCCAGTTACATCTAGAGTGCCAACATAAAGGGCATCCCAAGAGCATCAAGTTCAGGAGATCAACGAGACTGCCCCACTGAATCTCACAGGTCTCCTACCATAGGAGTTCACACCACAAACTTGGGTAGTCAAAATAGATCAATTTAAGAAGCAGAGGCAAACATGAACAGTCTCACAAATAATGGAAAGACAAAGAAACAGCCTCCAAACAAAAGGAAAGGAGGAATCCTCAGAAAGAGTGCTAAATGAAATAGAGGCAAGTCAACTATCAGATACTGAGTTCAAAACAGTGGTTATCAGGAAGCTCAATGACCTCAGTGAGAATTACCAAAAACTACAGGGAAGCTACAAGGAACTTACTGCTAATTACATCAGCATTAAAAAGGACATAGAAAATGTCAACAAGAGCCAAGAGGAAATGGAGAATACAATTTCTGAATTGGAGAACACAGTAAAAGGAATCAAAAGCAATTTAGATGAAGCAAAGAATCGAATCAGTGAGCTGGAGGACAAGGTAGAAAATCTCCCAGAAAGGGCAAGAAAAGGAAAAAAGACTCAGAAAGACTGAAGAGGTGTTAAGGGAACTGCACAACAACATGATACATAATAATATCCATATAATAGGGATACCAGAAGGGCAAGAAGAGGAGCAAGGGACAGAAAACTTGTTTGAAAAAGTAATGATGGAGAACTTTCCTAATTTGATGAGAGAAAAAGTCACACAAATGCAGGAAGCACAGAGAGTTCCAATCAAGACAAACACAAAGATGCTCACTCCAAGATATATCATAATGAAAACGGTAAAATTCCAAGACAAAGAGAGAATCTTAAAGGCAGCAAGGGAGAAACAGGAAGTAACATACAAGGGAGCCCCAATAATGTTAGCAGCTGACTTCTCAATGGAAACATTACAAGCCAGAAGGGACTGGAAAGGAATATTCCAAGTAATGAAAAACAAAGGCCTACAACCAAGACTACTGTAACCAGCAAGGCTCTCAATTAAAATGGAAGGCCAAATAAGGAGTTTACCAGACAAAAGAAGACCAAAAGAATATACCTCCACCAAACCAGCAGTATAAGATATGTTAAAGGGACTGCTTTAAGAAGAGAAGAAAAAGAGTGAGAGCGAGAGAGGAACACAGGTACAAAGGGAGTAAAATGGCAATAAATAAGTACCTATCAATAATAACCTTAAATGCAAATGTATTAAATGCTCTAATCAAAAGATACAGGGTAGCTGAATGGATGAGAAAATATGACCCACACATATGCTGCTTACAAGAGACCCACCTCAGAACAAAAGACCTACACAGACTGAAAGTGAAGGGTTGGAAACAAATATTCCAAGCAAATGGACAAGGAAAAAAAGCCAGGGTAGCAATACTTATATCAGACAAAATAGACTTCAAAAGAAAGTCCATAAAATAGAAGCACAGGACACTTCATGGTACTCAAGGGAAGAATCCATCAAGATGACATAAACATTATAAAAAGATATGCACCCAACATAGGAGCACGCACATATGAGGAAAATCTTCGGCATTGTCAAGAAAGATACAGACAGCAACATAATTATACTAAGGGATTTTAACACCCCACTATCGAAAATTGGTAGATCTTCCAAACAAAATACAAACAAGAATATTGCAGCATTGAACAGTGTCCTAGATAAAATGGAATTAACTGATAGATATAGAGCCTTTCATCCCAAAGAAGCAAAAATACACATCTTGTCAAATGCACATGGAACATTTTCAAAGATAGATCACATGAGAGGACACAAAACCAACATCAACAAATTCAAGACAATTGAAATCATGTCAAGTATTTTCTCGGACTACAAAGGACTGAAACCAGAAACCTCAAGGAAAAAAACCTCAAAGACACTCACATTCATGGAGATTGAATGGTATGCTATTAAACAATGAATGAATTAAGAATGAGATCAAGGAAGAAACAGAAAAGTTTCTAGAAACAAATGAAAATGAACTCACAATAATCCAAAACTTATGGGAAACAGTGAAGGCAGTCCTGAGAGGAAAGTTCATAGCAATACAGGCCTACCTAGAAAAGACAGAAACATTTCAAATAAACAACCTAACCTTACCTCTACAAGAACTACAAGAACAACAACAAAGGCAGCCTAGAGCAAGGAGAAGGAAGGAAATAACCAAGATCAGAGCAGAATTAAATGACATAGAGACTAAAAGCACAATTCTAAGGATCAAATAAATCCAGGATCTGCTTCTTTGAAAAGACAAACAAAATTGACAAGCCTTTAAGCAGATTCTTCAGGATAAAAAGAGAGAGTACTCAAATAAATAGAGTCAGAAATGAAAGAGGAGACATTATAGCTGATACCACAGAAATAGAAAGGATTGTAAGAAATTGCTATGAACAACTAGTGCCAAGAAATTTGAAAACCTGGGTGAAATGGACAGATTTCTAGTAAAAACATAATTTTTCAAGACTGAATGAAGAAGTGTGGTGGATCCTGGCTGGCAGGGTATGTGTACATTGTGGCTGCTAGTGAACAAATACACACGGACTACAGGAATCCTGTGGAAAAAAAGGGATGGTACGGCTGCTCTCTAAGTCAGAGATAGAGGGCCCTGACCCCTGCCTGGATGGCTTTTATTGTTTTCCTGGGTATGTTACAAGGAGGGTAGTCCTCATTTACTATGCACAGGTTCACATTAGGTGGTTACCTTTTACAGACAACAAAGGAGAGGATGTTGCTAATCACATCAAAGAAGAAGGATATTTGCACATGTAAAGGGAAAAGCAGTTGGATTGTTAACACTCCATACTTGGGAGGTTTAGCTCAGATTTTAGGAAGTTGCAGTAAGCCCTTGCTGCCTCAATTCAGGGTGAGGGAGTTTTAGCAAAAGCAAGCCTCATAGCAACCTAGGTACAATGCAGGCCTGATTCTCCATGGGAAAACCTCTCCACATGTGTGGTCCTGCATGCTGATGTGTACCCCACTGGTTTTCCACGTGAGGGCTGAGCTGCATTTCCATGGCAGGTGAAATGGTTTCCTACAAAGCAGCAGCAGAAAGCCTGAACAGACCAGTAACAGCTGATGAAATGACTATTCCAAAAAATCCAAGAAGATGGAAGACTCCCAAACTCTTTTTATAAAGCCAGCAACATCCTAATCCCAAAACCAGGTAAAGACACAGCACAGAAGGAAAACTATAGCCAATATCACTGATAAGCAGACACTAAAATCCTCAACGAAATATTGGCAAACTGCATCCACCAGTACATTAAAAAGGTCATACAACATGATCAAGTGGAATTCATCCCAGGGATGCAAGGATGGTACAATATTTGCTAATCAATAAATGTAATACATCACAAAAACAAAAGGAAAGATAGAAATCACAGGATTATATCAATAGATGCAGAAAAAGCATTTGATAAGGTAAAGCACCCATTTATGATAAAAACACTCAGCAAATTAGGAATAGAGGGATCTTTTCCTCCACATGATAAAGGCCATATAGGTGAAACCTACAGCTGATATCATGCTGAATGGGCAAAAACTAAAAGCTTTCTCACTAAGATCAGGAACAAGACAAGGATATCCACTTTCACCACTTCTATTCAACATAGTATTGGAAGTCCTAGCCACAGCAATCAGACAAGAAAAAAGAATAAAAGGCATCCAAATTGGAAAGGAGGAAGCAAAATTGTCATTGTTTGCACATAACATGATAGTGTACATAGAAAATCCAATAGACCCCACCAAAAAATACTTGAGCTAAGAAGTGAATTTGTCAAAACGGTACAAAGTGAATAATCAGAAATTGAAGACATTTTTGTATACCAACAACGAAATATCAGAAACAGAAATCAGGACAAAAATCCCATTTGGCATAGCAACAACAAAAATAAAGTACCTAGGAATAAACCTAACCAAGGAGGTAAAAGACCTGTACTCAAAACTACACAACACTGAAGAAAGAAATTAAGGAAAACACAAACAAATGGAAACATATACCATGTTCATGGATTGGAAGAATTAAAATCATCAAAATGTCCATACTACCCAAAGCAATTTACAGATTCAATGCAATACCTATTAAAGTACCAATGGCATATTTCACAGATATAGCACAAACATTTCAAAAATTTATATGGAAGTATAAGTGATCCCGAATAACTACAGCAATTTTCAGAAGGAACAACTAAGTAGGAGGTATCACATTGCCTAACATCAAACTATATTACAAGGTCACTGTAATCAAAACAGGCTGGTACTGGCATAAGAACAGACATATAGATCAATGGAACAGAATGGAGAGCCCAGAACTAAACCCAAGTCTCTATGGTCAATTCATATTCGGCAAAGGGGGCATAAGTATAAAGTGGAGTAAAAATAGCCTCTTCAACAAATGTTGTTAGGAGATCTGGACAGTGACATGCAAAAAAATGAACTTACCAATTTACACCATACACAAAAGTAAACTGAAGATGGATAAAAGACTTAAATATAAGTTATAATACCATAAAAGTCCTAGAGGAGAACATAGGCAGGAAAATCTCAGATATTCCATGTAGCAATGTCCTCACTAATATGTCCACTCAAGCAAGGGATGAAAAGGAAAGAATAAATAAATAGGACTTCATCAAAATAAAAAGCTTCTGCATGGCTAATAAAAACATAAGCAAAATGAAAAGGGGACCAACATATGTACTAACATATTTGCTAATGATACCTTGGACAAAGGTTTGATCTCCCGACAATGTGAAGAACTCATACAACTCCATTCCAGGAAGACAGATGACACAATTAAAGGATCTGAACAGACAATTCTCCAAGGAGGACATACAGAGGGCCCAGAGACATATGAAAAGATGCTCAGCATCATTAGCCATCACAGGGATGCAAATTAAAACCACAATGAGATACCACTTTACACCAGTCAGAATGACCATCATAAACAAATCAACAAACAAGAAGTGCTTGCGAGGTTGTGGCGAACAGTGAACCCTAGGACACTATTGGTGGGAGTGCAGACTGGTGCAGTCTCTGTGGAAAACAGTATGGATTTTCCTCAGAAAACAAAATGGAACTGCCTTTTGACCTGTCAGTTCCACTGCTGGGATTATTCTCTAGGAACCCTGAAACACCAATTCAAAAGAACCTATGCACCTCAATGCTCATAGCAGCACAATTTACAATAGCCAAGTGTTGGAAACAACCTAAGTGCCCACAGAAATGAATGGATCGAAAAATTGTGGTACATTCACACAATGGAATACTATGCACCAGAAGGAAAGAAGGAACTCTTACCCTTTGCAACAGCATGAATAGAACAGGAGTGCATTATGCTAAGTGAAATAAGGCAGGTGGTGAAAGAGAAATACCATATGATCTCACCTATCAGTGG
The DNA here is from genome assembly GCA_004027475.1 of Anoura caudifer. Classification (NCBI taxonomy): domain Eukaryota; kingdom Metazoa; phylum Chordata; class Mammalia; order Chiroptera; family Phyllostomidae; genus Anoura; species Anoura caudifer. Next base: position 36,835 of record PVKU01007929.1, read on the forward strand.
AACCTATTCAACAAAACAAAGAATCCAGCAAATTGTAACCAGAGATATTGAAATAAAGAACAAACTGACAGTAACCAGAGGTAGTGGGGAGGGGATAATGGAGGGAAAAAGGGTAAGGATCATCAAGGAACATGTATAAAGGACCCATGGACCAAGCCAAAGGGGTGGGAGGTAGACATGGCTGAAGTGGGGTGGGGTGGGGGCGGAGGGGATGGAGTTAAGTGTACTTGAACAACAGTAAAAAAAAAAAAAAAAGGAAAAGAAAATCAGTTTTCATTTCATCACACATGACCTATGACTAAAACCAAATTACTAAGTTTGTGATTTGTTTTATTCTTTATTGTACATTTTTAAAAGATAATTTTTTAAAAATTACAATTGACATACAATATTATCTTAGTTTCAGGTGTATAACACAGTGATTGGACATTTATTTAACTTACAAAGTGACCATCCTAATAAATCTGTTACCCATTCTGGCCCTACACATAGTTATTACAATATTGTTGACTCTGTTTCCTATGCTGTAGGTAATTATTTTGTTTAAAAAAAAAAAAAAACTCTTTACTGATGTATAACCTGCACAAAAATGTGCACATATCAAAAGGCTGTACATGAAGCTTTTCTAAAATGAATGAACCCATGTAACCAACATGCAAATCAGGAAATGGAACGTTATCCAATCTCCCACTTGTGCTTCCTCCCAGTCACGACCTTTCTCATGGTAAATACTACCTTCATTTCTAACACTAATTAATTCTGCTTCTCTTGCAACCATCTAAAATGTACTAGTTCGTGTCTGCCTTTTTTTATTCAACATTATATTTCAGAGCTTTTATCAATGTGCTGAGGATAGAAACAGTTCTTTATTATGTTCTATTATATGAATATATGATTTATTATGTTATAATAGATATTTGCTGGTTTTCTATTTTATAGTTTTAAAGTAAAACTATAAGAGTTTTATTTAAAACAAAAAATTTTAAAAAGTATTCAAAGTGATGAAAAGCAAGGACCTACAACCTAGATTACTCTATAGAGCAAAGCTGTCATTTAAAATTGAAGGGGAGATAAAGTGCTTCACAGACAAGGTAAAGCTAATGAAGTTCATTATTACCAAGCCATTATAATATGAAATGTTAAATGGACTTATTTGGGAAAAATAAGATCAAAAGTATAAATTTTAAAATAGCAATAAATTCACAACTATCAGCAATTGAATCTAAAAACAAACAAGCAAAACAAACATTCATAGATATGGAGATCATTTGGAGGGTTATCAGTTGAGAGGGGAAGCGGGGAATGGGGGAAAAGGTACAGGAATTAGAGAAACATAATTGGTAGGTACAGAATAGATGGGGATGTTAAGAACAGTATATGAAATGGAGAAGCCAAAGAACTTACATGCATGACCCATGGAAATGAAGTAAGGCGGGATTGCCAGAGGGAATGGGTGGTGCTGGGTGGAATAGGGCAAAGGGGAAAAATTGGGAAAACTGTAATGGCATAATCAACAAAATACACACACAAAAAAAAAGAGCGAGGAAAAGTGGAAACTACTCCTACATTGATCAAAGAGAAATGATTAAGAATATTTTGGCACATGTTTATTTGGAGTATCTTTATGAATCTATGGTGATGTGAACATGCTATTAATCAATTAAAAAACCAGAAATACCCCCAAAATAAAGTGTTGCATTATTCGGTTTTCTAGGCTAGTAAAGATTGTGCTTGATTAATTTAAATAGAGCTTTTTCTAAAGCTGTGGGATCTTAATGATCAGATTTTCTGTTTCCTTAACACTTGGTAGTGTCATGAGAAAGGGTTTATGCTGCTCTTGATCAAGAACTCATGTTAAGGTGTATTTTTCTTAGACAGCTGTCATTTAATCTTAAAATTTGTGTAAATTAATCTTCATACTTTGGTTAATATAAAGAAAAAATCATTTCATTAAAATGTCATTCCAATTTTATGCTAGTAAAAAAGCTGTGGGACATATAGCATAACTTGTAGGGTATATTTCGAGCTTTGTAGATCTTTAGTTTTCTTAGTGAATATATTGGGTAAGATACTTGATTCTTGGAATTCAGTAGAGTTGTAGGTCTGTTACAGACTTTTATTTTAGAATCATTGAATATAACTGCTGGAAGTGACTAAATGATGATCTTATGGTACCCCTTATTTTTTTGTTAAGGAAATTGACAACCTTAGGTTAATTAGAAGGCTAATTATTGATGGTCCTGGGACTAGATCCCATTGCTTGTGGCTTCTTTTTCCTCAAATCATAACATTTTCCTGAAGAACACACTCATTTAACCATCTTTCACATGTAATCAATATGTTGCTTATGTAGAACTGCAGTTATTTGTTATGTAGACAAACTGACTATATATATTTATTTATAATGAGCTTGTAGGGAATCAGGATTGCTCTTCCCTAAAGTATCATTTTTCTGCAAGGCAAATGTGAAAAGTCTAGTTGCCAATTTGTAATCCCTCCTTTCCTATGGATAATAATGGTGAGATCAGGATGGAGAACAAAGGTTCTCAACAAAATCAGATTAGGAGTTGATACTTCTTTCATAATCTTTCATACATGAATGGACAGATTATTAAAACATAAAATGGGAACCATTTACCTCAGTTCACAAGGACTCTATTAAAGCCTTTTTGCCCTGGTCAACTAGCTTCTTGACTAATTCTTTACAGCTTGTGGGTGCAGCTGATCACTGGAAAGTTCTGAAAGCATGCCTGTGATTTGAGAATGGAGCCAGGTGGGTAGGGATTTAAGGCTAAGGAAGCTTCATTATTTCCCTTCCACAAAGCTTGACATTCCTTAAATTTTCCAGATGCTACAATATTTCTTTCTTAAAATCCACTGCATTTTCCTGTTCTATCTTAACTGTCTCAGAGAAATTAGTTTGTACTTTTCAGTTTTTTAAAAGATAATGTCTTCTAAAAAGAAAAACTAAATCATCAGCATATACATCTGTTGAACTAAAACAATGCTAGAAGTATTTTTTTTCAGGTTTCAATTGTTTTTCTTATTTTTAAACTATCTGCTTTAAAAAGTAAAGAAACTGAGATGAGCCACCCTCCAGTTCCCTTTGTTTCTTCCCTGCACCACCAAAGATATATTAATTTCTATAATCGCATTTAGGTATACATACTGAGTTGCTTTTTAAAGAACTTAAACATTTTATCAAGTTTCTACTTCCTTTGTTGAGAACTTCATGCACTAAAGTACTTCTGTGCATAATAAATAATAATAAAATCCTGAGTACATTTGATATTTAATAATATTTTATTAATTTTAAATATAGTAAGCAGGAAAAATTTGAGTGACAAGGTACTTCGTGTGTCTTTTACTTTTTATAGTATTCACAGTTTTTTGTTTTTTGTAATTATTGCCTGACAGTTTAGGTAAAGTTTACATGTTTCAAGAGGTTTGCTAAAATGATTAAAGGTTAAAAGTTTATTTTTAATTAAAATGATTAAAATAGTAAGTTTATTATTGGGCTTTTCCATTAGGATGTCTTGTTTTAAAAAGTCTCATTGTGACCCTGACTGGTGTGGCTCAGTAGGTTGGGTGTCATCCTGCAAACAAAAAGGTCACTGGTTTGATTCCTGGTCAGTGTACATGCTTGTGTTGTGGGCCAAGTCCCTGGTCGGGGGCATGTGAGAGGCAACCGGTCGATACTTCTCATGCACATCGATGTTTCTTTCCCTCTCTTTCTCCCTCCCTTCTCCTCTCTCTAAAAAAGAAATGAATAAAGACATTGTAAAAAAGTCTCATTGTGAAATACAAAACATATACAAGCTCCAAAAAGCCCCCTCAGGTCTCCTCCCAAATGTAACCACCATTACCCTAGTTCTTATAGTAATAAATTTCCTGCTTCTTTATAGTTTTATTACCCAACAATGCATCCCTAAACACTGTTGTTTTACCTGCTTTTTTATAAACAACTGTATAAATGAATTTGAAAATATGTATTATTTTGTACTTGGCTTCTTTTGCTCATTATTATACTGAGTCTGCATTACATACAAACAGTTTTTTAAAATTTTTAATTATATTGGGAAAATGGAATAGGAAAAATAATAGATGGACTTAAGAGTTCAAATGTTTTACTAATGGCTTTGCCTCTAACCAGTGAAGATGACTTTGAGCAAGTCGCTTGGACGCTCATGACCTCCTCTTTTTCTTTTCTAAAACATGATAGAATGGATGTAAATGGTTACTAGGACCACTGCCACGCTAACATTTGATGAAACTGGATAAATAAGTGTTATACTGTGCTATCCTTAATTTCTTTTATTTTTGTTTTCATTAGGTTGTCTTGGAGATACCCAGTTTTGTTTTAGATTTCGACAGTCTTCTGGCAGAAGGGTGTCACTGCATTGTTTCCTGGATCAATTTGACAGAGATTTACCAGTTTACTTAAAGGTTGGAAAAGTAGTAATAGAAGAATGTCCATGTGAGAGGAAACTTTAAAACTCAGTTACTTATTAGAGCATTCAGAAATATTTTTCTTTCGTTTTGTCAATATATCACACTGATGGATTCCCTGAGTCTAATTCATAAAGATTCAATGTGTGAATGAAAGAGACTTTATAAAGTTACTGTTCTTGAAATTTAATGCCCATTGTGAATTACAGAAATTGGTTTCTTTCATTTGTTAATAACTCTTTGTTCAGATGTGGAGGTAGGGTGTACTATACCAGTAAATATCACCCAGAGTTGAAGATTCCCTGTGGTAATCCCTACCTACTTTATGGTAGAATTATAGTTCTCCTTTTGATTTTTTAATAAGCTTTGTTTTATACTTAGTGTTTATTAAAAATACTTTTAATAACTCAGATGATTCCAGAATGTAGGCTTCTGTTTTGTAGTGTGCATGAAGAATATTTCCATCTGAGCCCTGGCTGGTGTAGCTCAGTGGATTGAGCGCGGGCCTGTGAACCAAAGGATCGCGGTTCGATTCCCAGTCAGGGCACATGCCTGGGTTGCAGGCCAGTTCCCAGCAGGGGACACATGAGAGGCAACCATACATTGATGTTTGTTTCTCTCCTTCCCTTCCCCTCTAAAGATAAATAAATAAAATCTTTAAAAAAAAGAATATTTCCATCTGAATGTCCTATCAGACACTCAATATGAACTTGACATAGTTTGCCTAAAAATCAGCATTTACAGTTAATCTACTTGATTCCACTAATTACAGGAACCCACTTCTAGTTAGCAAAGGTATTACCTTTGAAATATCTCTTATAGCCATCTACTCCTTTCCATGACCTTTTACTACATCACTATTAACATATTCTTTCTACGGATGATAATAATAACTACATTTATTAGAACTTTTTATATTCTAGGCACTGCATTAATGAGCATATATTATCTCATTAGTCTTCCCTGTATTGCTCTGAGAGCATTCCTTTTACAGTTGAGGGAATTAAGGGCTGTTGAGGAAATGAAATTTGCCCAAAGACATTCTAGTGCAGTATATCTTACACAGTGTTGTGAGCCAAAATGTACATATATATTACCTAAAGTTAAATAAAATCTAAAATGACTACCTATTACTTAATGAATAAAAGCTAATTATCATTGCTATTTCCTTGTCCTCACTTTTTTGGCCTTCCAAAATAAGGCCTTTACCTTTCCAATTTCCAATTTCATACTCTTTCTGTACATGTGCCATATTTTAGCCAAAATGAACTACTTTTATCTTGCTTTTTCCTGGGATAGCTTGTATTTTTTCTGTGTCTCTGTGTTTTTCCTGAAACTCCTGTACCTCTAAACCTGGAATGTCTATGTCTTTGTCTTTGTTTAAATTGTATACATCCTTCAATGCCCAATTCAAAATCAGCTATCTCCATGAAATCTTTACTGAGCCACATAGAGATAATCTCTTCCCCTTTGGCCTCTCTGTAACACTTTGTGCTTTTTTCATGGTACCTGCACTCCTATTCCATAATAGTTATTTTTGTACTTTTCCCTCTTATATTGTGATCTTCTTAAGGAACTGTGTCTTATGCATCTTTCTGTCTTCTCTAACACAATGCCTTGTTCAAAGTAGGTGGTCAATAAATATTTGTTTAAAGAATAACAAATAAGAAACTGGGCTATAATTTATTCTATTAGGATGTTAAAAGTTCTTAAGTTTTTTGGAATGTAATCACCTTTCAAATAGCATATTGATAAACATTCCAGTGTTTCATTATTATTGGGTAAAAATGTAACTAGCTATGTAAGATTCAGATTGTCATGTAACTCCTTTTATTTTCTCTCTTGAAATTTTATATTAGGATACCTCATTTGGTTAAGACTGACAAAGTATGGGCAGGACTTTAAAAAAACTTATATAAGACATTGGGGAAAAACAGTTTGATTGTTTCCTAACTCCCATTAACTAGTACAGATATGAATAAAGAACATAAGCAGAGTAAGTTATAGAGGGAATACATGACTTTAGTATTATTATTTCATCTTTGTGCAAGTTAACAGATTTTTATCTGGCTGTTATTGTCATGGTTATTGTTGTTTTGGTGGAAAAGCATAACTAGCTCTTTGTGTATACCTCATGACTATTCAGGTTTATAAGGAAACCTAATAATAATAAAGAATGGCTATATATATAATTTTTTTATTTGTCACTTTTTTATAGAAGGATCCTGCTTATTTTTATGGATATGTGTATTTCCGACAAGTTCGAGACAAAACTCTAAAAAGAGGCTACTTTCAGAAGGTAATTTTCATAGATACTGTAATAGAAAAAATATTTTTATATTGTGGTTAGAAAGATAGAAACTGTTAGAATGAATAGTCTTTGAAGCCTTTGATATCTTATTTTTAAACATACTAGAATTTATATTTTATCTTTATTTTTTAGATTATAGAGACCTATTCCTAGATTTTTACCTGCTATTGAATTTTATGTTTCTGCTATCTCTGTACTGGATTCCTGACAAGTTATACTTTTTTATGAAACCGTCAAAAGTCATAAGAAGCTGCTTAATTTTTAGAATAAGGGAAATATTATTAATATATTGACATATTTATTAATATATTAATATATAATTAATAAATATATTAATAAATATTATATTAATAATAAATATATTGGTATAATCTATTAATTAAATATATATTAATATACCAATGTATTCTAAATATTAATAATATTTAATATTATTAAATATTAAATTAATAATATTAATATTTAGAATAAGAGAAAGAATAAACAGTATATAGTTACAACTAATAAAAGCCTGCAGTATCTTTTTTGAAGAGTCAGTATACCTCAATATCTTAGACATAGTCTTTACTCTAAATGTACGATCTTTTACTTTCTGAAAAAAGATTAGTTGATTTCAATTCATTCCCAGCTAATGGGACATACTTTTACCTTTTGTAACCAGAATATGCCCTGACCAATAATTGTTGCTGGATGGAAAGGTAAAAAATAGTTTTCAAGAAAATAGATTTAAAAAAATAAGATTCAATTTTATATCTAAAGTGATTAAACTATAAAGTCACAATTTCTAAGTATGTGGTTATCACCATTGAACTCTAAAATACTGGCGGGAGGTAGGAGAGGGCAAAGTGGAGATAAACGGTGATGAAAGGAAACTTGACTTGGGGTGTTAAAAAAATTTTAAATTATATTATATACATACCAGGGGTATATTTATTGATTAGAGAGAGAGAAACATCGTTGTGAGAGAGAAACATCCATTGGTTGCCTCCTGTATGCACCCTGACCAGGGATTGAAACTGCAACCTAGGTATGTGCCCTGACTGGGAATTGAACCCACCACTGTATTGGTTTATGTGACGATGCTCTAACCAACTAAGCCACCCAGCCAGGGTGAAACCTATATAATTTTTTAAAATGTTCCATAAGGGAGAAAGCTAAGACAGTGGCCTAGATGAACAAGACTCGCACCTTTGCACAACCACATCAAAATTAACAACTAAACCAGGGTTAAACCATTATTCAGAAATGCCAGAAATCAAGCTGAGTGGGAGTATAATTCCTATAACTACAGAACTAAAGAAGAAACCACATTGAGACTAGTAGGAGGGGTACAGACAGAGAACAAGTGGTCTCACATTCACGTGTGGTGGATAGAAATTAGGAGGTATATCTTGGGAGCTAAGGGTTCCAGCCCTACAACAGGACCCCCAGTTCAGGGTTCAAATGCCAGAAAGATAAGTCCCCATAACTTCTGGCTGTAAAAATCAGTGGGAAATGAGGCTGTGGAAGACAAAAACTTGAATTCCCAGAGCTCCTCTTAAAGGGCCCATGCACAGAATTACTCACATTCATTCCCTCTGAGCTCTAGCAACAGGGCAGCAGCTTTAAAGACACTAGAGACATATGGGGAGGAACTGAAGTGTCTGGGACAAGGGCAAGAGCCAGGGGACAGCTTTCTCCCAGACAGAACTGCTGGCAGAGGCCATTTTTCTTTTATGAGCCTTCCCCCCACAGAGCTGGCAGGTGGGCACCATCTCTGACAACATCAACCTGTTCATCCCACCCAACTATGGGTCCCACCCAATCTGTTTCCATTGCCTTTCTCCTGTGAATAGCTTTTCTTGGTTTTTGCTTCAGATTTTCCTGAATCTTCTCAAACAAGCAGCATCTGTCCTCAGTGAGCTTGGTACATCTTGCTATAAATAACCCCAGGCCTGGCACAAGCAGCAGCTGGCCTTGGTTCACAGCTTGGCCTACCTTGGGTATCTCCAAGCCCAGCACAAGTAGCAGCCATCTGCAGATAACTTTGTAGCTTATGCCAGGTAGCCTCAGATAGGACACGGGTAATGGCTACTACAGGCTGACCTTGGCCTGCACCTCCTGGGAAACCCCAGATCCTGCACCCCGCAATGGACAGCTTCAGACCGTGACAGAGTACCATCACTCAACTACCTCCACAAGTGACATACTCAAGGTGGGGACTCAGTAGGCACCAGAGCCCTGAAGAAGTAAGTTCTGCTCTGTGGAGTGGGTCCCTGCTCAGTTGATCCTTAACAGTGGTCAGAGGTTGGTGGTCATGGTCATAGCCAGTACTTGCAGCTGATCGGCCTGAGTAAATCCCTCCCATTGACCTGTCAACAGCAATCAAGATTCAACTACAAGAGGAGTGTATACACAGCCTGCAAGCTGGGTGCCCCTCGAGTACCCAGCTTAGGTGATATGGGAAGCTGTGCCACTGAACCCTACAGAACACCTACTACATTAGGCCACTCTACCAAGGCAGGGAGTTGTAGCTGCTCTATCTAATACATAGAAACAAACACAGAGAGGCTGCCAAAATGAGAAGGCAAAGAAACATGGCCCAAATGAAAACAACAAAACTCCAGAAAAAAAGCTAAACAGAATGGAGGCAAGCAATCTACTTGATATACAGTTCAGATGCTCGTTATAAGGCGTCTCAATGAACCTGGGGGAAGAGCAGATGAACTTACAGAACTTCAACAGCATAAAAGACATGAAAACCATAAAAAATAACCAGTCAGAAATGAAGGCTACACTAACTGAAATGAAGAACAACTTACAGGGAATCAACAGAGTGGATCACGCCGAGATTCAAATGAGTGATTTAAAATATAAGAAAGCAAAGAACACCCAATCAGAACAGTGAGAAGAAAAAAGAAACTAAAAAAATTTTTTGGATATTGTAAGGAGCCTCTGGGACAACTTCAGATGTATCAATATTCTCATCATGGAGGTTCTGTGAAGAGAAGAGAGCAAGAAATTGAAAACCTATTTGAAAAAAATAATGACAGAAAAACCTCCTTAATTTGGTGGGGGAAATCGACATGCAAGTCCAGGAAGCACAGAGTCCCAAATTAGGTGAATTCAAAGAGGTCCACGCCAAGACTCACCATAATTAAGATGCCAAAGGTTAAAGACAGAATCTTAAAAGCATCAAGAGAAAAGCAGTTAGTTACCTACAAGGAGTTTCCATCAGACTGTCAGCTGAATTCTGAAAAGAAACTTTGCAGACTAGAAGGGACTGGCAGAAAAATACAAGGACCTACAACCAAGATTAGCCAGTAAAGCTATCAAGATTCAAAGGGCAGACAAAACTTTCTAGACTAGGAAAAACATTGAAGGAGTTCATCACCACCAAACCATTATTATACGAAATGTTAAAGGGACTTATTAAAGAAAATGAAGATAAAAAATATGTATAATAAAATGGCAATAAATGCATATCTATCAACAATTGAATCTAAAATAAATAGAAGCAGACAAGCAGAACAGATACAGAATCATAGATGCAGAGAATATTTTTTAAGTATTATTGATTACGCTATTACAGTTTTCCCAATTTTTCCCTTTTATACTCCCTCCACCCTGCCCCCCAACCCTCCAGCATTCTACCCCCTTTAGTTCATGTCCATGGGTTGTACATATAAGTTCTTTGAGTCTTCTGTTTCTTATACCATTTTTATCTCTCCCTGTCTATTTTACGCCTACTAATTATGCTGCTTCTTCCCTGTACCTTTCCCCTCTATTCCTCCCTTTCCCCACTGAACTCCCTCTGTGTGATGTCCATTTCTATGGTTCTGATCCTGTTCTGGTTGTTTCTTTAGTTTTTGTTTTCATTGTTTTTCTTTTAGGTTCATTTGTTGATAATTGTGAGTTTGTTGTCATTTTATTGTTCATATTTTTTATCTTCTTTTTCTTGGCTAAGTCACTTTAACACTTCATATAATAAGGGCTTGGTGATGATGAACTCCTTTAACTTGACCTTACCTGGGAAGCACTTTATCTGCCCTTCCATTTTAAATAAAGCTTTGCTGGATAGAGTAATCCTGGATGTAGTTCCTTGCCTTTCATGACTTGGAATACTTCTTTCCAGACCCTTCTTGCCTGTAAGATTTCTTTTGAGAAATCAGCTGATAGCCTTATGGGAACTCCTTTGTAGGTAACTGTCTCCTTATCTCTTGCTGCTTTTAGGGTTTTCTCTTTGTCTTTAATCTTGGGTAACTTAATGATGATGTGCCTTGGTGTGTTCCTCTTTGGGTCCAGCTTCTTTGGGACTCACTGGGCTTCCTGGATTTCCTGGAGGTCTATTTCCTTTGCCAGATTGGGGAAGTTTTCCTTCATTATTTGCTCAAATAAGTTTTCAATTTCTTGCTGCTGTTCTACTGGCACCCCTATAATTCGGATATTGGAACATTTCAGGCAGTCCCAGAAAATCCTCAGCCTCTTCATTTTTTTTTTGGATTCTTGTTTCTTTGTTCTGATCCAATTTGATGTTTATTTCTTCCTGATGTTCCAAATCATTTCTTTGAATCCTGGTTTCCTTCTTGTCACTGTTGGTTCCCTGAATATTTTGCTTTATTTCATTTGTTCTTTCATTTTTTGACCAAGCTCAATCAATTCTGTGAGCATTTTGATTACGAGGTCTTTAAATTCTTCATCAGATAGGTTGGCAATCTCCTCATCACTTAGCTCTCTTTCTGAGGTTTTGCTGTGTTCTTTCATTTGGGCCATATTTCTTTGTCTTCACACAGCTGATAGGTTGTAAGGGGTCGGGGTCTTAGGTATTCATTCACCCAGGAAGGGCAACCCTCTTTGCTGCGCTGCCTGTGGGGGAGGGGCGGGAGAGGGAACAGTGCGGCTTACCTGCTTGTCTGTAGCACACTTTCTAACAGACTCTCTATTAAAGTGGAAGAACCTCTCATCAAGGCAACCCCAGCCTTAGCCCACAGTCAGCTCTGAGTCTTGGTTTTCCCCTTAAGTCAGTTCCTTCCTCACAGATCTGCCGGACTGGCAGTTAGCCCCGCCCCCTAACTGCCTCACCGGGGCTTTTCTGAGTTGGCTGGAGCCATCTGCCTTACCAGTCTGGTTCTGGTTAATTTTTTCTTTAATTCCTTGGTGGTTGGAGTTTTGTGCAGTGTGATTTTCTGGCGATTTTGGTTATTTATTGATTTTAGATTGGTTGTTATCCTCCTTTTGGTTGTGCAAGGAAGGGAAGGGTTTCTACCTACGCCTCCATCTTGGCCAGAACTCTTATGCAGAGAATATTTTGATGGTTGCCAGATAGGAGAGGGGCTGGGAAGATCAGGGAAAAAGGGTGAAGAAATTAAGAAGTACAAATTGATAGTTAGAGAATAGTCATGGGATAGAAAGTTCCAAACAACATATAAGCATGACCCATGGACATGAACAGTGATGTGGGGATTGCCTGATGGAGTGGGGTGGGTGCTAAAGAGGGAAAAGATGGGACAGCTGTAATAGCATAATCAATAAAATATACTTTAATAAAAACCTCTGTCATTTTATTAACCAAAGTCACTGCAATAAATTCAATAAAAAATAAAAAATAGTCATAAGTCTTAGTTTGAAAAAGCATCACTTTTGACATTTTCTGAAAACAATTCACCTAGCTAATTTCTCTTTTGCTAATGACAATAGGAGCTAAGCTTTGGAAATTATTTGTAACAGTATTCTGTTTATAGTAAATTCTTTTTTCTGGAAAATGCATTTCTGTGAATATGCCTTTATGTTCTTAAAGTATAGTAATAAGCTAAAACTTTTTGCATTGTGCAACTATAGTTTTATGTTTCCTTTAAACCATCTAACGGAAAAGCCTTTGTATTTCAAAATCCACACTTTTTGCTGAGTTTAGCTTGTTAGTAATTGATTATGTAAGAAATGACAAACTTAAATTATAATCATTAGGAAATTTAAAACACATTGTTTCTTTTTTCCCTCCAGTCCTTGGTTTTGATCAGCAAACTACCTTATATTCATTTTTTTCACACTGTACTCAAACAGATTGCACCAGAGTATTTTGAAAAGAGCAAACCTTATTTGGAAGCAGGTAAGTTAAACATTGTGTGATTTAAGTACCTTTATGAAGGAGTTTTAAAAATTTTACTGGAAATGATCTGATAAAAATTGACCTAAAAATTAGTTAAGAATTTTAGGGGGGGAGAGAAATGTAATACTATTCTTCTGATATCTTTTCCTAGACATATCAAAGACTATCATTTATTATCTCCTTTTGTATCATAGGCCAATAATAAACAAATACTGAGTTGACTCACTACTATTAAATAGGAATTCTTATGTTACTTGATACAGAGAGAAGGCCTCTGCCAGGTGGTATGCTTTTGAAGCTAATTTTAGTAGTAATAAATTAATAGAAAAACTTCCTTTAAACCAGTTATTATGTTGCTTTAACAAATTTATTGACCAATTTATATCCTAGAATAGGTGTATTTCTGCTGAAGTGTAAGGTATTTGCACTACTTTTACTTTACTTTTACCTTTTATTGTCCATCCTTCCTGGTATGTGTTTCCTGCTCTATGGAAAGTAGATTTTTAATTTCTAAAATGCTATCTTTTATATTTTAATATTTCTGTTGATACTAAGGAAGTATTTTATTATGTTTTTTCAGCTTGTAATGATGTTGATCGATGGCCTGCCCCAGTGCCAGGGAAGACATTATACCTGCCTATTATGGGGGTGGTAATGAAGGTAATAGCTTGTATTTCATTTGTCTCCTTTTTAAAAGATCTCTAGGACATTCACATATGAGTTTTGCTTTTTAACTTCCTAATAACATTCAGGTCTGTTATTGTTTTCACTAGGGTTTTTTTTTTTTTTTTATGTGAAAAGTTACAGAGATACCACAATTCATTGTGCTGCACAGAACCATTAGTCAGACAACTCCAGGGGCCCCTAACGCCATCATCCTGTAGAGTTTGCATAAGGGGTTAATTCTTATATAATGCAAGTGACTGTAAATACCACCTAAAATTCTTCTACGCCATGGCCCCCAGAGTTGAATGGTATTGCAGAATATGTGTAGAATCAAGTATGAATTACTTAAAATTAAAAGAAATTAGGAAAGCCATTGGTTTTTAGTCATAAATGGTCTTAACATGTAATGTCAGACCAAACATGTCCATCCTAGGGTATTGTTCTCTATTAAGTTTTCTTTCTTTCATTTTAAAAAATAAATTAGCATTTTGCTCTCAGGCTTTGTATGAGTGTGATCTGAGTGCTTTTGCAATTCATTTTCATGTTGGACTTATTTTTGGAGATGCTCTCTGTAGATGTGCTTATTTCTCTAGGAGCTGTGTTTCGTTTTGTTTTTTCCCTTAGAAATCATCAAAAGTAGTACTTATAGTTCTGGGTTCAGAGTTCTCATGGTTTCCTATGATATTTATCCCATAGTTTGCAAAACTTGAGAGGGTGTGTTTGGGTGTGTATATTAATGAAGCAAATATTGGAACAATAAACAGGAAGTGGTATGCAGTCGATGTCCTTTTTTCTGTTTTTCAACACATTTACTTCTCATTGAATTAGTGATTTCTGTATGTATGGGAGTGTGGAGACCTTGGTTCACTTACTTCTGCTGTGACTGAAAATACTTTATTTTTAAAGTCATTAAAAATAAATGACTTTATTTTTTAATCTGACATAAATACTTTGTTTTTAGGCATTGCTGAGTGTACCTTTTTGGCAGCAGAATAGAGCACTTCTGCTCCCTCATTGTGGTGGGACTGGCAAATTAGAGAAAGGACATTCATTCTTTTGTTGCCCAAGTTAATTTCTTTTTTCTCTTTAAGGTACGGATTCCCACATGTCATGACAAACCTGGGACAACTCAAATAGCGCAGTTAACTCAGCAGGTAGTGTGCTACTGTGATAGAATAATTCAGCACATAGAGTCTCTTTAACAGAAATTTTAAACTAGCAAATGCAGTTTCTTGGGTTTATGATACCCTTCTGAATATCATTGAAATATCCTAATAAAAGTTTTTAAATGAATTGATAATAAACTTCCTGATATTTCTCAGATATTTTTCTTGTTATTTCTATAGTAGATACTGTTAAGAACTCAGAATTTATACTGTGATTGTGAGGACAAGGGAAAGTAAATACTATTTTTCAACAAGATTTAATTCTAACAAAGCCTCTTAAAGAATGGTCAGCAGTCTTCTGTTTTTAGGAAGCTTAGTCAAAAGGATTCTGTAGTTATGATTGCCTTTCATTTTTCCCCCAGCTACATCTGTTTATGGGTGGGGTTGAATTTTTCATTTGAAACAGGACTCCCATTGTTCTTTGAATTGAATAAAATGGAGAGCAAAGGAAAGCTAATTTTGCCTGTTACATATATCAACTAGTATTATGTTACCATTTCGTATAGTTGTGAACTAATCTGACTATTGAGTTAATGCTTTAACCATGGAATTTGTGTTTCCTTGACCTTCTGCTGTGTTGGGGGAGGTGGTTAAGACACACTCTCTTCATGGCTTCTCTTTGAGGAAGAGAATCTTATAAGATAGACAGGGCAATATGCTTATTGATCATAAGATAAATAGCCATATTTTAAAAATCAATTTCTGTAAATTTTAGTGACATTCTATTTTTTCTTTTCTATATCTTAGGCAGACACACACATATCTGTTATTTTACCTACTGTTCATGAGGTAGATCTTTTCAGGTAAAGAGTAAAAAATTTTAATTGTCTTTTCTCATTTGCTTTGTGATGTTAATTTCTTTAGAAAATGAATGTTCTTATATGAAATCTGGAAAAAATTGGAAGAAAATAATCATTATGTTTCACATGTTATAAATCAGTGGTTTGTCCATGACTGCATGTTAGGAAAATTTGGATATGGATTGGGATATATTACATGGTAGAAACAGATTGTTTTGGGTTGATGTGAGAATGGTATTGTAATGATGTAAAAAAGTGCACTTATTTTTTTGGAGGTGCATTTTAAAGTATTTTGAGGTGAAATATCATGAAATTTGTGTTTTAAGGTACTTCAGAAAGAAAAAATAATTGAAGTAAAAATGGCAAAATATTGTCAACACTAGATGATATGCATAAAGGGGTTCTTAATATGTCTTTATTTTTCTGTATGTTTGAAACTTTTCAAAATGCAAAATAAGAAAAAAAACAGGTGATCTAGCAGTTAAAAAAGAAAGAAGGAAAAAGTACTGATGTTTATGCTTTACACAGAGCGGCTAAATAAGAATCTTTGGATTGGTGCCCAAGTTCTAGCCCCTGGGCGGTTCTCACATGTAGCCCAACTTGAGAAACCACTGTTATAAATGAGCAATTACTAAATAGTAATATGTGTAATCAGGAATCATATGAAAGACTTGGAATAGTTTTTTTATTTTTAACTGATTTTAGAGAAAGAAGGGTGGGGGAGAAAGAGAGAGAGAGAAACTTCAATTTGTTCCACTTATCTATGCATTCATTGGTTGATTCTTGTATGTGCCCTAACTGGGAATCGAACCTGCAACCTAGGTATATTGGGATAATACTCTAATCAACTAAGCTACCTGGCCAGGGATAAATGGGTTTGGTTGGATTTATTTTGTATGTGGGTTTTATGTGTGAGTATGAATGTGTGTGACCTTCAAACTGCGTGGAATACTGCTTCAAAGATTGATTAATTTTATATGCTAGATTTGTTTTATATACTGACCCTAGTACAGCCCAGTAATCCCACTTTTAGGCATTTACCCAATAAAAATGGAAACATATATCTACACAAAGACTTGTGTGCAAATGTTTATAGTGGCTTTATATACCAGCCTAATACTGGTAAATGGATAAACAAAATGAGATATATGCATGTGCATGGACAACTTACTCAGCAGTTAAAAAAAAGAATGAAGTGTTGATGTAGTCAGCAACATGGATGATTCTCAGAACCATTATGTTTAGTGAAAAAAGCTAGGTTTTAGAGAGCTAAATGTTTACATTTATATAGTGTTCTAGAAAAGGCAAAACTATAATAGGGACAGAAATCAGATTAATGGTTGCTTGGGAGTGGGAGAGAGAAATGGACTATAAAAGGGATGAGAAAATTTTGGGGGTGGTCATGGAACTTCTGTATCTTTGGTAAGGGTGAATTTTACTCTATATAAGCTGTAAATCTTAAAGACAAATTAATTTTCTTTAAAAAATAAGTGTAGCATTCTTACAATGAAAAGGGGAAGTGTCCCCAAAATAAATGAAAATAATAGGAAATACGTACTAAGAGGGATTCATGCTGTTAATAGTTTTGATACTTAATTCATTAAGGAATAAACTGAACAACTGGCAAATACAGAATTTAGTTACCAGACATATTTTCTTTTGAACTACTAAGTATAAAAGTCTTAATGCTTTTTTTATCATCAATCATCTTTGCTTTTGTAGTAATTAATTCCACCACTAACACCTTTGAAGAGTATGTATGTGTCTTTTCTCGTGGATGTGAAGTACATGTTTTTTTTTATGAAAAAGAACAAGTTAGTATGTTGTTTTTTAATTTTTGTTATTCAAGAGGTGAGAAAACCAAACTTTGAAGCATAATAACCTTACACAGATATAGTACTGTGCCAAGCATTTACCGTAATATCTGATGATGGATTAATGCTTTATTCATGACAACACTGTTTTGTGTAGGTAGAGCTTACATTTTACCTTTGTTAGTGTAAGGGCCAGTTTCCCTCCTTTCACCAGGTCAAGGTTTGTTAAACTGCTACTACTTCAGGGACCATGCCTTTGGTTTTTATCTCTCTGTTGATGACAGAAATAGTCTTCTCATTTAGATTATAAGTTGAGCTTGGAATTCAGGGACAGTTTTCGTCAAAAGAGACTGATACTCTCTTTCCTAGAGTCCAGGACATTTCACTTCGTGATTATTTACTGACTTACTGTCAGTTCTTTGCACAGCAAGAGGCATGTAAGTTATGTGTCCTCTTTTTCCCTCCCCCTAACTGTGGATCAAAAATATTTTTTAAAAAAGTTGTGTTGTAACACTCTGGTTTCTCTTCAAATTGCACAAATCTTTCGCCTTTTTAAAAAAGTTATGTTGTCTCTGGTTAGTACTATATAGTTAGGCCTATGAGGATTGCATCTGTACTGAACATGTGTAGACTTCCTGTCATTAAACCCTAAACAATATACTGTAACAACTACTTACATGGAATTTATATTAGGTATTACAAGTAATCTGGAGATAATTTAAAGTATGTGAGAGCATGTGCATAGGTTACATGCAAATACTATGCTATTTTATATAATGGACTTGATCATCTATGGATTTTGTTATCTGCAGGGGTCATGGAATCGATCCCCCATCAATACTGAGGGACAACTGTATACATGTATTTAAAATAGAAAAAATATATTCAAAGTTATATATAATATATATAAAATTTTGAAACAATCACAAATTTACAGAAAACTGGTAAGTGCGGTACAGAAGATTTTTTTCCCTGAACCATTTGATTTTAAGTTGGAAACCTGATGCTTCATCACCCCTGAATACTTAAGTGTCTATTTCCTATAAATTAGGATACAATGCAACTATCAAAACTGGAAAATTAACATTGATAGGTTAATAGCATCTAATACTAACACCACATGCAAATATCAACAGTTGTCATAATAATACTTAGAATCATCTGTAGTATTTAGTTGTCATGTCTCTCTAGTCTCTTTTAGTCTGGCAGGGCTCTTCAGTTTTCCTTTCCTGCTTGCAACCCTGACATTCTTGTGGATTACAGGATAGTTATTTGATTCAGGCTCTGCATCTTTAGTAAGGAAGTAGCACACAAGTTTGGCTTCCTTGTTACTGATTATGTTCACTTTGATCACTTGATTCAAGTGGTGGTCTCTGCCTTGGCTGGTGTGGCTCAGTTGGTTGAAGCATTGTCCCGTAAATTGAAAGGTTGCTGGTTTGATCCCCAGTCAGGGCACATACCCACATTGTGGCTTCCTCCTGGTTGTAGCGTGTATGGGAGGCAACTGATGGATAGTCCTCTCTTGCACCAGTGTTTCTCTCCCCTCTCCCTCCTCTGTAAAAGCAGTGAAAAAAGTGTCCTTGGGTGAAGATAAAAAGCTTCTTCATTAATAAGTATCCTTTTTCCTTGTAATTAATACTTTAAGTATTTTGTGGGGAGATACTTTGAAAGTATGCATATTAGTTATTTATTGCTGTATAATAAAATATCCCAATACTTAGAATCTGGAATGAACAAACATTGTTTCACACAGTTTCTGAGGGTCGGGAATCTGGGAAATGCTTAGCAGGATGGTTCTAGCTCTAGATTTGTTACATGATTGTAGTCAAGATGTCAGCCGAGGTTTAGTCAACAGGATGCTTCCCTAGACGGCTTACCTTACTTGGCTGTTGGTGGATGGAGGTCACAGTTTCTTGTCGCTTTTGGCAGGAGGTGTCATTCCTAGCCATGTGTGCCTCTGCATAGGGCTACTTGAATGTTCTCACATCAGCAGGTGACCTGAAGGAAGGCTGAAGCCACAATGACTCTTACAACGTAGCCTTCAAAGTTGTACATTGTCACTTTACCTTATTCTGTTCATTACCTGTGAGCCACTAATTCAGCCCATACTTAAGAAAGGGAGAATTAGGCTCCATGTTTTAAAAGGAGTGTCAGTAAATTTGTAGAAATATTTTAAAACATCACACTATGTGTATCTGTGTGTATCTTTGTTTCCTATTTTATTCAACTGGTTATTAAAATCCATAATTGTCATCTATTTTGATCTTTAGATTATCCCCACTTTGACCAGTGAGAACCATTTCAACCTGGCCTCTCTTTTTGACATATTCTTGTCATTTTTAAACACTTTCTTGCTTTCTGGTATAAGATGTTTCAAGCTTATTTTTTAAATTAAAAATTGATATATAATTCACATACTATAATATTTACTCTTTTAAAGTATATAATTCACTGGCTTTTAATTATCCCAAAGTTGTGTGACTATCATTACTATCTAGTTCCAGGACATTGTCATCACTTCAAAAAGTAACCCTGTACCCATATTAGCACTTACTCCCCATTCTCTGTTTCCCAGCCTCTGATAATCACTGATCTAGTTCCTGTCCCTATGGATTTGCCTATTCTGGACAATTCTTATAAATATGATCATACAACATGTAGCTTTTGGTGTCTACCTTCTTTCACTTAGCATGTTGTTTTCATGGTTTATTCATATAGCAGCATGAATTATTGCTTCATTCTTTTTGTGGTTGAATAATTTTCCATTTTATGGATATATATCACATTTTGTTTATTCATTAATTCATCAAAGGACGTTTGGCTGGTTTCTAACATTTTGGCTATAATGTATAATGCTACTATGAACTTATGTCTTTGTGTGAACATTTATTTTAAATTCTCTTGGGTTCCAAGATTGTCTTTTATTTTCTCTTGCCCATTGCTGGAATCAGCTGTTCCTCCAAAGAGCTGTGGCTTTTTTCTTTTTCCAGTGAAGACTTAGAAGCTAAGAGCTGGTCACTAGTTGTGCTCAATGCTATTGGATATCATTGGTTTTAGGCCATCTGAGTGACCAGAGCTAAGGAATATTATATATGTGTGTATATATATAAATCTGTAAATGCAATCATACATGCATATTCATATATATGTGCATTTTACACACATATTTATATCTTTTTCCATATATATTGAAAACCATAAAGTCACACTAATACCTCCATCCCAATCCAACATGACAGGGTTCACTCTAGTTTTCTTCCTTTCCATATGTATATTTCTTTTCTCTGAGTAACTACTGCCTGTCATTATTAACTTAATTATTTGATCAGTCCCCTCTTAGTAACTAATCTCCCTCTCTGCTGCAGCCCTCTTCTGTGAAAATGCCTCTCTTACCTCTCTTGGGCTTTGTCTGACACTCGAGACCCAGCTGCCCTTCTTTATGGACACCCTCCTTATCCTGCTCAGGTTCTGTTCCATGCTAAATTGACCCCCACATAGTTACACTCCTACCCCAGTCGGGGTTCCATATCCCACACTAGGCCACCTCTCCATTTGGATCTCATCCTCACCCTGCTTGTACTCTGACTTCCAATGCCAGGCCAGTGCTCATATGGATGCCCTCTTTATCCTACTTGTGCTTCTGTACCTCACTCCAGGCCACCTCTCCACATGTGGACACTCTCATTTCCCTGCTCTGACACCCCACTGTAAATAACCTCCTCAGCCTTCTGTGGCCCTGATACTCCACACCATGCTGCCCCTTCAAGTCCCTCACACTTCCTGGACTCTGTCACCCAAACTGGATCACCTTCACACATTTATACCTCACCACATTTGGATTCCAGCAGCCACACCCTCCACCTGGATGTCTACCTTATCTCAGATAAGCCCTGACTCTCCTTCTCTGGACCAACATGTCTCTCTTTCCCTCCTGGCAAAGATTCCTACCATGAACTATGTTGTGCTTTAGGATTGAATTGTTTAGGAAGGAAGGAGGAAAAAGAGCTCTTTTGCCTTACCCTTGAACTATTAACTGTTCTTTTTCTTTGCACTTCCTTCACATTTGTCTCCTTTTCTTTGAATAGTTAAAATTAACTTTTTCTAACTTCTATCTCACAAATTTGTTGCATATTTTTGCACTTAAATGTCATTCTTTTTTAAAAAAATATGTTTTCAACTAAGTTAACTGGTTATGATTTTTATAAGTAGATAAGTATTTTTTCCCTAAGCTACTATGAAAAATTATTACCCTATCAGGAAGAAATTACTAAATAAGTAAAAGTTACCAAATGTCTGAGGCTAATTCATATACCAGAGTTTTATCCTGATAGGCTTCCACATAATTCCAGGGTTGCTATAAAAATATGTAGCATTTCTGTATGAGGAGGATGTGTCTAGGAAATCATTGTGTGTTAGTATTAGAACTCCCACTTGTGATATGTTTTCATCATTTTTTAATATAGAAAGCATTTGCTTTTAAACTAAGCATCACCATATTTCATATGAATTTGTATATCAGGTCAAGGTACAAATAGCTGGAAAATTTATATCAGTGTGAAGTTTTTAGGATGATTATGTAAGAATTTAACAAGTTGGTTAAATATCAGCATTTCTACTGTGTAAACACCTTTCAGATGCTTCTGCCCAGTTTTCCTTCATAGTCAGATGCTTTGGGAGCTGGTGCTGTTGGGGGAGCCCCTTGTGGTCATGGCACCGTCACCTTCAGAGTCTTCAGAGACTGTATTGGCACTTGTTAAGTGAGTATATATATATTTGGTTCATGATGGTGATACCTGCAGCACTTTCCCATCTGTTATATGTTTGTACATTCAATGGATTTATCCACATAACAGCCTTGTAAGAAGTTAGTGCTCATTATAGCACCGATTTATGGATGAGAAAATTAATTCAGGCTTCATGAGGGTTGGAACCATGTTCTTGTTTTTCTGCACAACAGGCACATTCATTCACTTACACCCGTGATTTTTCAACTGGTGTGCTGCAAAAATTTTAAAAACATGCAGTACCTGACCATTTAGTTGAGGACATTGACCTCTTTTCCCTTAGATGGTTAAATTAAAAAATGACAACAGCCAATACAACAGTAGTCATGAGGTGTGAACAAATCTAAATTATACCAGCACTCTCCTCAGGAGCACACCAGCGCCCTTCCTTTCCCCCTCTTCTTCCCCCCAGGCACATGTTACTGTTGCCTTTCCCTCTCCTTAAACTTCATGGGCTCTTTTTTTTGCTTCTGTAACTTGTTTCCTGGGCTTATATAGCCCAGGGGGCTCACTTCTGTTACCTCTGTAACTTCCTAAATAAACTTTATCTTATAATTTGAAAAAAAGTTGTTCTTTTTTGTCAGATCAGTAAAAAAATACTGGGTTGGCCAAAAAGTCTATATGGTTTTTTTCTGTAAAGTAAAAGACACATTTTTCATTTTCACAAATAACTTTATTGATTTGGATATTGAGTGTATTGGCTATCTCCCACGTGGTATCACATTGATTGCTCTCAGTTAATGTCTCGATTTGATTGCTATCGACTTCAACTGGTCTACCCAACTGTGGAACATCGTCCAGAGAGAAATCTCCAGCACGAAACTTCGCAAAAACACTTGTAACACGTTTGATCAGTCACAGCACCTTCTCCACACACTGCACAAATCTTTTTATGCGTTTCAGTTGTGTTTTTACATTTCTTCTTTTTTTAAAATTATATTTTATTGATTATGCTATTACAGTTGTCCCATTTCTCCCCCATCATTCCCCTCCACCCTGCACACCCCCTCCCACCCACATTCTGCCCTTTAGTTCATGTCCATGTGTCATAAGTTCTTTAGCTTCTACTCTTCCCACACTATTCTTGCCCTCCCCTGTCTATTTTCTACCCACCATCTGTGCTACTTATTCCCTGTACCTTTTCCCCCTCTCTCCTCCTCCCACTCCCCTGTTGCTAACCCTCCATGTGATCTCCATTTCTGTGTTTCTGTTCCTGGTCTAGTGGTTTGCGTAGTTTGTTTTTGTTTTAGGTGTGGTTGTTAATATCTGTGAGTTTGCTGTCTTTTTACCATTCATCTTTTTTATCTTTTTTTTTCTTAGATAAGTCCCCTGAACATTTCATATAATAAGGGCTTGGTGATGATGAACTCCTTTAACTTGACCTTATCTGAGAAGCACTTTATCTGCCCTTCCACTCTAAATGAAAGTTTCGCTGGACAGAACAATCTTGGATGTAGGTCCTTGCCTTTCATGACTTGGAATACTTCTTTCCAGCCCCTTCTTGCCTGTAAGGTATCTTTTGAGAAATCAGCTGACAGTCTGATGGGAACTCCTTTGTAGGTGACTCTGCTTTTATCCCTTGCTGCTTCTAGAATTCTCTCCTTCATTTTAATCTTGGCTAATGTAATTATGATATGCCTTGGTGTGTTCCTTCTTGGGTCCAACTTCTTTGGGACTCTCTGAGCTTCCTGGACTTCCTGGTAGTCTATTTCCTTTGCCAGATTGGGGAAGTTCTCCTTTATTATTTGTTCAAATAAGTTTTCCCCTTGTTGCTCTTCCTCTCCCCCTTCTGGTACCCCTATAATTCGGATGTTGGGATGTTTAAAAATGACCTGGAGGTTCCTAAGCCTCTCCTCATTTTTTTGAATTCTTGTTTCTTTATTCTTTTCTGTTTGGTTGTTTCTTTCTTCCTTCTGGTCCACTCCATTGATTTGAGTCCCAGTTTTCCTCCCATTTCTATTGGTTCCCTGTGCATTTTTCTTCGTTTCACTTATTGTAGCCTTCATTTGTTCATCTAATTTGTGACCAAAATCAACCAATTCTGTGAGCTTCCTAATCACCAGTGCTTTGAACTGTGCATCTGATAGGTTGGCTACCATTGCTTTGAGCTGTGCATCTGATAGGTTGGCTATCTCTTGGTCGCTTAGATGAATTAGCTCTGGGGCTTTGATCTGTTCTTCCATTTGAGCTGTTTTTGTTTTTGTTTTTGTTTGTTTGTTTTGTGCTGGTAGCGGCTGTTACGTTGTGAGGGGCAGAGCCTTAGGCGTTCACCAGTCGCTGGGTTATGATGCTGTATGTGGGGGCGGGGTCCAAGCGGGAACAATGGTGCTCGCTCTACTCTCAGATTCCAGTCCCCTCCACTGCTTTCCCCAAGCAAATTGGGCTCTTCTGGTACTGATTTCCGTGTGGGTGGGCTTGTGTACACTCTAGGACCTTATGGGTCTCTCCAACGAACTCTCTTATGAGGCTGGGATTGTCTCCCAGCACCTCAGCCCCCACAAGTGTTCTCAATCAGTGCCTTTAGGCTTTATTTCCCGGCTCTGGGACCCTGCATTGCCCAGTCTGTCTTGCTGCCCATTTTCTCCTGGTTTATCTGCGGGTGAATGTGTGACTGCTGTCAGCCGCCTTGTGCACCTCGCTTGGTCTGCTCGTTGCCTCCCCATGCTCAGTAACCGCCACCTGGGCGCCTGGGGTGTGCCAACTGTGCCCTGTGCACCTGGGACCACTAGCCACTGCTTTTTCTGCCACAACCCCTCTCCTCTGGCTGCCGACTCCCGTGTTTTTACCTTTCTTGAAATAATAAAGCATAATATGCCAGAACTGTTGTGAATTTTCTTCCATCTTCAGTATTAAAATGGCTACACAAAAATTCACCAATTTTGATGTTTTGTTTTGTTTTTTTTAATGCATGCTGATATGATAGCTGTCATGATACAATCTAACAAAATTGTTTTGAATGAGCTTAAAGACAGCTAAACACTACTAGAGCCATCTTATGGAAAAAACCAAATGAACTTTTTGGCCAACCTAGTATAATACATTTTTTGGTGTGCTGCAGGATTTTAATAATTAGCTTATGTGGGCCATGAAATGAAAACGGTTGAAAATTGCTGACTTACATGAAGTTGGCACCTGATAAATATTAGTTGCATGAATGATCAGTGTCTAGTGAAAGGCATAAAACTAGTCAATGACAGAACCAGAATTTTATCCCATCTTATACCCCAAGTCCAGTGTTCTTTCAGTATGCCATTTCACATTACGTATTTCCATTTGCTTTCTAGTTTTCTGAAATGAGTTTACCATTTATTGAAGTAGATAAATTTTCGTATTGGGGGTATACTGTGTATATGGATTTTTATAGTTATTGAGCATGGCCTTTAATATTTGTGTCCTTTGTTTTATATATTATTCTTGCTCCACAGCTGTATTTCTCCATTGAAGTACTTCAGTGATTTCCGACCTTATTTCACTATTCATGATAGTGAATTCAAAGAATATACTACCCGTACTCAAGCCCCGTAAGTAAACAAAGTAGCTTTTATTTAGCAATTATAACCTTTATAACCAAATTATGTAGAATCATTTTTGGTAATAATTTAAAAGTTTAAATTTTGAACTTACTGGCAGATTGATTTTTTAGAGGAAGGTTTAAGAAGCTGCTGGCTCACATTTCAAGAGTCAGTATCTTATTTTCATTGATTTATTAGTGGGAGCTGTATTATCATTAATAGCCATCCAACTGTACTTTCAGTTCTATCTTCCTTTAATACTTCAGGACTTCTAATGGCATCAGGTATCTCTTCTTGCTCTGTAACTTCTTTTCCTTCCTCTTCATTGAATCTGCATGTAAACATGAAAATTCTTCCTAGTCTTAAATGGGGGAAGATTATCTTACCCCTCCCCCTTTAGCTCCTGCTGTATTACTCACCATCTTTTCATAGGTAAGTGTATAGGGTAACAAAATAAGAATAACCATTTTTTGGTTTCCTGGTTGCTTCTCAGGCCATTGCAGGTTGATTTCTCCATCTCCACTGAAGTTGTTCTTGCCGAAGTCAGCAATTCTCATCTCCCTGCTTGATCCAGTGGGTATATTATTGCCCCATTTTTTCTGCTCTCCTTTTCTTGTGACATTTAAGATGTTGACCTTGAAAATATTTTAATCCCTGCTACTGCTCTCACCTGGTTGTCTGGTGGTGCATCTTACTCTGCTGTGCAGTTTTTTCTTTCTCTGGTGGCCCGTTAGGTGTTGATGTTCTCCAGCGTTGTGTTCTGGGTTCTGATTTCAGACTGATGATTTTTTCTGTACAATCTTATCTGTACCCACAGCTTCTGTTAAAACTTTTATACTGATGACTGAAGTTTATGTTCCCAGCTAAGATCTGTATAAGGTCCAGGTCTGTACATCCAGGTTTAATTTATTTTTAACCACATTGCTATCTGGACATCTTAATGGCAACTAAAACAAAGCACATTCAAACTGAATTCTTTCCGTTCCTTTTTTTCTTAAAAAATCCCAGGCTTCTTACCATTTTCATGAACAGTGCTACTTTTTGTTTAGCTATCAAAACCGAAAATGCCATACATTTCTCCTTGATACGGTGCACATTGTTTTACCAAATTGTGTCAATTCAGTATCCTAAAATAGCTCTTATAGCATGTTATTTTCTTTCCAAAACTCTCTTCCCAGTCCTACTGTCTTTTTATCATATTTGCTGTTACTTTTTCTCAAACCTCTTCTCTTCCTTGTAGGGTATCTTCTGAATATTCCCCAGAGTAACCTTTCTAATAGTTATATTTTCATTCACGTAGCATTCCTCTACTCAGTTCTCTAGAAGCTTTCATTTGCCTACCAGATAACATTTAAACTTCTCAGCATATTAACTTGGTACTTAGTGATCTGGTCACCATCTGCCCAATTATTTTTATTTTGACTATTCATCTTTTCTGCTTTGTGCTTTAGGAATGCTGAACTGTCCATAGTTCTATAAAGAGATCGTGATCTGGCTTCATTGTTTTGCACATACTCTTCATTCTCTTGTATCACCTTTACCATCCTTACCCACTTGACAGAGACCTCCTACTCATCTTTCACATCTTTGTGCGAATGCCATCTATTTGAGGGGGTCATCCTTTAATCCCCAGTAGACATAGTGTCTCCTTTGTAATTACTGTACATTTTATACCACGTTCACTGTCTTACGATTTCTAGCATTATAATTTAGTATATATATCCTTTTAACTCTGTAGTTTTAGAAAGACTGTGTGTCTTTTCTTTATATGCCCAGTGCTAAACATGGTATCTAACATGTAGTTCATATGTAATACATTGAATGAAGGAAAAGAAAATCTGTTTATTGTTCACTCAGAAGAAATTATAAACTATTCTTCACTGATGGAACGTTCATCTTTTTCTCACTTTTTTTAATTTTATTTTATCTTATTGTTTATGTAGGCCTTCAGTCATATTAGGAGTAACCAACCCCTTTTTTGCAAAAACACTTCAGCACTGGCCACACATTATTCGAATAGGAGACCTTAAACCAGCAGGTAAAGTATAAATTCAGTGTTCTGCTTTTTTGTGTGTAATGTTGCTGGATAGGTTTATTTCTTCCCCTTTGTTTTTATTTTTTAGTTACTTTTTATGTTGAGGGCAACCTTCTTGAGGCAGCCTGAATAAAGGCCTTTGGAAAAGAGCCTGACTTCTCACTAAAATATACATGTGAAACCCATCATTCCTCCTACCGAAAAATGTCCTTACAGTGTTAAAAACATGGAATGAATTATAGCAAAATGAAACCTAAAAAATTTGAGCTACTTTTTACATATGGGTAGCTCAGTTAAAAAGGGATTTCCAACACTGCTTGAATAAAACTTTATAGAAGCTCAAAATATTCAATTTGGTATAAAATTTTTGGTTAGGTCTCAAAATAGGTAGTATATACTTCTGTGGTATTGGTATTGATTAAAGAACTAGTCAAAAGGTTGTGCTTTCCTTGAGAAAATAAGATATATGTGCCTTGGTCATGGTAACTTATTTTTTTTTAACAAGAAAACAAATCCACTTTTCAATAAGTTTAAATTCTCCAGGAGTATAGCATTACATGGATTCTGTGTCCAATGGCTTTAGTAAGAAGGTTCCTTCTGATTTGGCATGAACTATGCCACTATTTCCACGAGCACAAGTTACCTTTCCCCAGGTTACTCAGTTTGCCACCAAGAGTCACTCTGATGTTCTTTGCTTTTGTATACATCAGCACATCTGCCTAGACAGAATTCCGTTTCATTCTGAGCATAAACACTCCGGGTTTAAGAACAGCTCTGTGCTCACTCCGGTTCTGGAGAGCCCACTTGCAGCCAGCAATAATGGCTTTGAACCACGGCCTTCCAGACATATTTGTCATTTTAGAAGTTTTGGTACCATCACGCCTCCACAGACTCCAAGATGGCAGAAAGAGCCATGATAGCTGTTTAAATAGTGTTTTTAAATGAATAAATGAATTCTGAAGTTAGAAGTTTTGTTAACTTAGATGACACTTTAATGGTACCTCTGACATTCCTTACTGGACAGTTCTGAATTTTCCATTGAAATAGTTGAGACTTGAGACTTTGAAAATATTTTAAAATAACTTTATGATGAGATACTTGGAAATCTTTTCTTGCCCTGGTGGCTGTGGCTCAGTGGGTTGAGTGCTGGCCTGTGAACCAAAAGGTCACCGGCTTGATTCCCAGTCAGGGCACATGCCTAGTTTGCAGGTCAGGTACCCAGTTTGGAGGCGTGAGATAGGCAACTGATCGATGTTTCTCTCCCACTCTTTCTCCCTCCCTTCCCCTTTTTCTGAAAATATGTAAATAAAATCTTTTTAAAAACCCTTTTGGTATATACAGGTATATTTAATAATATTATTTTGTAAGCTATCCCTTCTAGTGTATACATAAATCTAAATTGTTATTACTAGAGTCAGAGAATAACATTTTAAATCATATTATTTACAAATATTAGACTCAATTTTATTTTATTTATTTATTTATTTTTAACATTTTATTTATTTATCTTTAGAGGGGAAGGGAAGGAGAGAGGGAGAGAGGGAGAGAGGGAGAGAAACATCAATGTATGGTTGCCTCTCGTGCGTCCTGTGCTGGGAACTGGCCTGCAACCCAGGAATGTGCCCTGGCAGAGAATCGAACTGTGATCCTGTGGTTCACAGGCCCGCGCTCAATCCACTGAGCTACA
The DNA here is from genome assembly GCA_004027475.1 of Anoura caudifer. Lineage (NCBI taxonomy): Eukaryota > Metazoa > Chordata > Mammalia > Chiroptera > Phyllostomidae > Anoura > Anoura caudifer. The sequence continues at coordinate 66,144 of PVKU01007929.1, forward strand.
CCAGCTAGGGTAGGCTCAATTTTAAACTGAAATTCTTAGATACCTTATGAAATAGAGGACAGAGCATAAGATTTCACTCTGGCAGTCAGATCTGTGTGATCTTAGGCAGAACAACCTCCTTAATCCTCAAACACTATGTCTGCTAGATTAAACACAGTGCCTGACTCATGGCACTCTGTAAATGGCATGGTCTCCTGCCATCTCACTGGTGTCCTATCTGACTACTAATGATAACTGAGAGCACAGCAGTCACCAGAGTCTTAGCTAAAAGAAGATATGAAAAGTTTTTTTAATCTTAATTTAATCTTGACTTTTACTTTAATGCATGGTTTTTATCCTATTAATATAGACTCTTTGGCTAATTGTAATACAGTTAACTAGTAGTTTACTATATATTGCCTTTTTCCAGTGGAAAAAAGGCTCGTTGGGGATGTAAGTACAGGAACTTTTGCATAAAATTGGTAAAGTAACATAAATTGATAAATATGTTTTAACTTTTTAAGAAACACCAAACTATTTTCTAAAGTGGCCCATCATTTTAGATTCTTACCAGCAGTGTATGATGGTCTTTATTTCTTCACATCCTTGCTAATATTTGATATTGTCTGTCTTTCTCATTGTAGCATTTAGTGGGTTTGTGCTTCCCTAGTGACTAATGATGTTGAGTATCTTTTCATCTACTTATTAGTCATTCATATATCTTCTTTGATAAAATGTTGATTTAAATCTTATGCCCATTTTAAATTGGATTATTGTCTTATTTAGTTGTAAGAGACCTTTATGTGTTTTGGACGTAAGTCTGTTTTCAGATACATGACTTGCAAATATTTTCTCACAATATGTGTCTTCTCTTTTGTTTTCTTAATGGTGTATTTCGAAGCACAGAAGTGTACTTTTTCCCCTTTTATTGAGATATAATTGACAAACAGCATTATATAAGTTTAAGGTATACAGCATAATGACCTGACTTACCTGTATGGTGAAGGATTACCACTAGTTTAGTTAACATCTATCATCTCATACAGATGTTAAAAGGAAAGAAAAAATGTTTTTTTTCTTGTGAGGAGAACTCTTAAGAGTTATACTCTTAAGAACTTTTAAATATGCCATACAGCAGTGTTAACTGTAGTCATCACGTTGTATATGACATCCCCAGTAATTATTTATCTTATAACTGAAAGTTTGTGCTTTTGACCACCTTTATCCAATTCCTCCAATCCTTACCTCTTCCTCTTGTAACCACAAAAATGTATTTAATATTTGATAAGTCTAGCTGATCAATATTTTTCTTTTGTGGAGAAGCCTTTTGATCTTGTTATCTAAGAATTCATTGCCTACCCAATGTCACCAAGATTTCCTCCTAGGTTTTCTTCTAAAAGTTATATTGTGTTAGCACTTACATTTAGGTCTGTGAATCACTGAGTTATTTTTTGTTATGATGTGGGTTAAATGTCTAAACTCATTGTTTTTGCATGATGATATCTAGTCTGAGCACCATTTGTTGAAAAGACTATCCTTTTTTCATTGACTAACGTTGGTACCTTTGTGGAAAATCAACTGGCCATAAATATAAGGGTTTATTTCTGAACTCTTGTTTCTGTTGCATTGACCTATATGTCTTATCTTTACAGAAATAGTGTCTTGATTACTGTAATTTTATAGTAAGTTTTGAAATCTGGAAGTGATATTATTTTAAAATAATTTTTAATTATATTTTATTCATTATGCTATATAGTTGTCCTGATTTTCCCCCCTTTGCCCACTTTCCACCCAGCATCCCCTACTCCCCCATACCATCCTTCCACCATTGGGTATATCCATAGGTCATCCATATAAGGTCTTTGGCTACTCCATTTCCTGTACTGTACTTTACATCTTCATGACTATTCTGTAACTGCCTACTTGTACTTCTTAATCCCCTCACCTCTTCACACATTCCCCCCACCCCCTCCCATCTGGCAACCAACAAAATGTTCTTTGTATCCATGATTCTGTTTGTGTTCTTGTTTGGTTAGTTTCTTTTTTACATTCAACTGTTGGTAGATTTTTTTTTGCCATTTTATTGTTCATAGTTTGATTTTCTTCTTTTTCTTAAATAAGTCCCTTTAACATTTCATATACTAATGGGTTGGTGATAATGAGCTCCTTCAGTATTTTCTTGTGTGGGAAGCTCTTTATCTGCCCTTCCATTCTAAATGATCACTTTGCTGGATAGAGCAGTCTTGGCTATAGGGCCCTGCTTTTCATGACTGAATATTTTTTGCCAGTCCCTTCTAACCTGTAAAGTTTCTTTTGAGAAATCAACTGACAGTCTTAGGGGAACTCCCCTGCAGGTAACTAACTTCTTTTCTTTTGCTGCTCTTAAGATTCTCTCTTTAACTTTTGACATTTTTACTGTGATATGTCTTGGTGTGGACTTGTTTGTGTCCATCTTGTTTGGGATTCTCTGTGCTTCCTGGACTTGCATGTCTATTTCCTTCACCAAATTAGGGAAGTTTTCTTTTCTTTTCTTTTCTTTTTTTCAAATAGATTTCCAATTTCTTGCTCTTTCTCTTCTCTTTCTGGCACCTCTATGATGTGAATGTTGGATCTCTTGAAGTTATCCCAAAGGCTGTTTGTACTATCTTCATTTAGGGGGATATTCTTTATTCTTCTTGTTGTTCTGATTGGTTGTTTTTTGCTTCCTTCGGTTCCATATTATTGATTTGAATCTCAGCTTCATCCACTCTACTGTTGTGTTTTATTCCAATTAGCATGTCCTCCATTTCTGATTGGATCTTTTTTATGCTGCTGAGGTCCTCACTAAGTTCCTTGAGCATCCTTATAACTAGTGTTTTGAATTCTGCATCTGATAGATTGCTTATCTCTATTTTGTTTAGCTCTTTCTCTGGAGTTTTGATCTGTTCTTTCATGTGGGCCATGTTTCTTTGTCTCCTCATTTTGGCAGCCCCCCCTATGTTTGTTTCTATATATTAGGTAGAGCTGCTTTGACTCTCTGTCTGGGTAGTGTGGCCTAATAAAGTAGGTGTCCTGTAGGGTCCAGTGGCACCACCTCTCCTATCACCCAAGCTGGATATTCAAGGTGCACCCTTTGTGTGGGCTGAGTACACCCTCCTCTTGTAGTTGAGCTTTGGTTGCTGTTGGCAGGTCAATAGGAGGGATTTGCCCAGGCCAGTCAGCTGCAAGGACTGGCTCTGAACACTTACCACCAACCTCCACCCTCCATGGAGGATCAGGTGTGCAGGGGCTGGATGGTGGTGCTCTGACGTGGCCTGTAGTTGTCCACTGGGTGTACTGGCCCTGGGGTTTCCCAGGTGATGGCAGGCAAAGTTCAGCCCTCACCTATGTTTTGCCCAGGGCCACCCTGCCTGAGCTGTAAAGCAGTCTAAAGTGAGACTGCTACTTGTGCTGGGCTTAGAGGTTCCCAGGCGAAGCCAAGCTGTGAATCTACACTGGCTGCAGCTAGTGCAGTGCCGAGGGCTCACTGAGGCCAGCTGTTGCTTGTTTGATAAGATTTAGGAAGTTGTGAAGCTTGATCTGAGACCAGCTATTCATGGAAAAGCAGCTTGGGTGGGGTGGGGTAGAGTCCCTGGGGGTCTCCAAGGCTGGTCAAACAGTGTTAGCCAGGTTGATGGATTCTCAGATATGGCACCTGCTTGCCAGCTCTGTGGAGGGAGGGTTTAGAAAAGGGACAAGGGCCTCTGCTTCCCTTGATGCCAGACACTTCAGTTTCTCCCTGTGTACCACTGGTGCCTTTCAAGATGCTACTGTGGTGCTAGAGCTCCGAGGGAGTGAGTCTGAGTAGGTGAGTCCGTGTGTGGGTTCTTTAAGAGGAACTGCTTGGGGCTCCAGAAATTTCTTTCACCAACTCAATCCCCACTGGTTTTTATAGCCAGAAGTTGTGGGGACTTGTCTTCCTGGCACTGGAACCCTAGGCCTGGTGTCTGTGTAGAGCTGAGATTCCTCACTCTGGAGATATCTCTCCCCAATTTTTATCTACCACACGTGGGTGAGGGACCAGCCTGTTCCATGTCTGCACCCCTCCTACCAGTCTGGATGGATGTGGTTTCTTTAATTCCACAGTTGCCAGACTTCTATTCAACTTGATTTCTGATGGTCTGAGTGATGGTGGTTCTATATTTTAGTTGTAATTTAGATGTGTTGGTTGTGCAAAGAGGCAAGCTATGTCTGCCTATGCTGCTATTCTGACCAGAAATCTGGAAGTGTAATACTTTTTACCTTTTTTTTTCCCCAGAATTGTTTTGGCCATTCTTGGTCTTTTGCATTTCATATACATTCTAAGATTACTTTGTCATTATTCAAGAAAGGCAGCTTGGATGTTGATAGGGATTGTGTTGAATATTGTAATCAATTTGGGAGAGAATTTCCATCTGAAAAATACTGATTCTTCCAATCTGGGAACTTGGAATGTTCATTCATTTTTCAGATCTTCTTTAATTTTTCTCAGCAATGTTTTATAGTTTTCAATATACAAGTCTAATCATGATGTTAGATGTGGGTTTTTCATAAATGTCCTTTAATCAGGTTGAGGAAGTGCCTTTCTGTTATTAGTTTGTTGAGAGTAATTTATGAATTAGTGTTAAATTTTATTTTACATTTTTACTGTATCTAGGGAAATCATTATGTGGTTTTGTCTTGTTAACATGTTATATTGTATTAATTGATTTTTGGATGTTAAACATTAAGTCAACCTTACATGACTTAGTTAAATCCTGTTTGGTCATGGGGTATGGTTCTTTTTTATGTTTCTGGATTTGATTTACTAATATTCTTGTTGAGGATTTTCTCCTCTGTATCCATGCGGGATGTCGATCTGTACGCTTTTTTCTTGTGATATCTTGCCAGCTAATACAGCTAATAATCTTGCTGCTCTAAGAAATCTCTTCAGGCAGGTTAAGTTACCATTTAAAAGACCTAGGACCAAGGGAGGGGAAGGGAAAGAGAAAGGAAAAGAGAAAGAAAAAGAGAAAGCCTGTTATATTTTGTGTATGTGTGACACTTTAAGTGTTTAGCTTGAGGTATTTTTCTGCTAGTTAGGGTGGTTTTGATTGTAGCTTCTTCATACCTTAAGACTAGAAGCACTACATATTGTACAGGAGTTGTTCACATCAGCCCTGCTCAGGAGTCCTGTCCGTCTGTGAATCCTACCTGTGGTTGTGGCATACATTGTCACCATCTGGTGGCAGTGTAAGTTTCTACAATGCAAAAGCAGAATTTTGGGAGGTGTCAGAAAAAACTCTTTGAATACTATACCTGCATTCTAATTTAGGAGTTGCTTTTAATTCCATTTACTCTTGGGGGGCATTTTATTTATATTGGTACATATATTTTCATTATTATGATTTTGGCACAGATATCTTAAATTACAAGTTGAGTAACAAGGGAAAATTTTAAGTAATGATAGATATTAATAAAAGATCAAGTACTCATTTTATATAATTTACACAGATTGCTTCTGTATTACTGTAATATTCCAGTATTCCCTTTATCTTATTTTAAACTAACAGCAGTAAGCTCTTGAACGTTAATTGATGTTAGGAAGGATACATTAGCTATAATATTCCTGGCTAAATAGTAAATAGTCTGTGGATTATTAATCTTATAAAATTCTAGTTCTGTGATGTGAAATTTGAATAATTCTAAGAATCCTTCTGATGTTTCCTTCAGGAGAAATTCCTAAGCAGGTTAAAGTGAAGAAATTGAAGAACCTAAAGACTCTGGATTCTAAACCCGGTATTGACTTTTATTAATTTTACAATCTGTACATATATGGGTACTTGGTAAAAAACAAAAACTTTTTACCTTGTTTTCTTTACTTCTTAGGAGTTTATACTTCTTATAAGCCATATCTGAATAGAGATGAAGAGATCATAAAACAATTACAGAAGGTAATTATTTGCTTGTATTACTAATTTAAATTTTCTTATTTAGGTATGCCATATCCAATTAGGCAATGTGTGCTTTATTTATAATGATGTGAAATGAGGTCTCTGTTTTGAACCAAAGCTTCATAAAAATCAGGAGACTACAGTAGCAGCAATTAAGGGCTTAAAATTGGGAGCTGCAGCTGCAGACTAGTGCCAATCTTCCTAGATACTTGGAAGTTATAGTGAAAAAGTGGACTTTTGCACAAAGTCACTTAGCATCTAACAGTAGGGGATAGCTAGGTAGGTAGCATTTTTTGGAAAGTGTAAATAGTATCAATATAGTGAATATGAAATAAAGACAGTCTTCATTGTAAACTGGTGTTAAGTATGGGATGAATATTTTATGTTTTTCTTTAAGAGTTTTTTCCACAGTATATTGCATAATAAATTTCATATTAAATTACTTTAAGATGAAGTTCCAGGGTTTGTTTTATATGAAGTTATACACACACACACACACACACACACACACGTTATTATATCAGTTGGACTTTTATAATTATCCATTGTTTTATATTCCCCAACACTAGAATATAGGTTCTTATTGTTTCCTCTTTTAAGGGTGTACAACAGAAACGTCCTTCTGAGGCTCAGAGTGTTATTCTGCGACGCTATTTCTTGGAACTGACACAAAGCTTCATCATACCATTAGTAAGTTAACATACATTTACTTAATTTAGTGATCGGGATATATGAATGTTTTTCCCATCCACCAAAACCTTATCTTAACATGTGTGTTTTGTCTGATCATGTGCTTGGTGATTGAAAAAAATAAGAGTCCTTTGCAAAAGGCCTGGACTCTATTCTTGTATTAACTGTGTAACTTTGGGAAATCACTTTCTTTTTCTCACCCTCAATTTCTTTATCTGTAAAATGTAGCTAATTCCACTTTTTCCTAAATACCTTTCAGATTGTTGTGAATATCTTAAATGAAATAACTGCAGTAAAATGTTATGTATTTGTTGCATTTTGCACCTTAATAGGTTATCCTGTAGCCTCTTTCTCTGATTTTATTTTCTTGAGCACAATTTAATATCATAACTGTAGCTCCATGATGACAGGGGTCTTATCTGTCTGTTTATTATTTTTTTCTCAGTTTGGTATATGGTAGCACTCAGTACTTATGGAACAAATAATTGAATGATGTGGTTACTCCATGAACTTTGTTGGAAATCATTAAAAATACTAAGTAAAGCCTCACAGAATCAGGCAGTACCATGATGTCCTAGTGTGTAGACTGGATCAGAGAGAGATTCCATGTAGTTATCAATGTAAAGTAATCTATCTGTGAATACTATGTGGGGCTAACCTGGAGATCTTTGCTATTATATTTTTGGAAGAAACACACTTTCTTGGTCTGTGGATGTCAGTTTGTTTTATTCCATTGAAATTTGTTTACATAAATGAGCTTTTCTGTAGCTCTTAAGTGCATGGACTGAAGTCAGGTAGACCTGAATTCAAGTTTAAACCATATGACCTTGGGCAGGGTACTTAGCCTTTTGAAACCTTAGGTCCCCAATAATACCTGCCACACAGGATAGTGGCAAGGATTAAAAGAGATTATACATTTTAAATGTTGAGTGTATTTTCTGGAACATAGTTATTCAGTATAGTTAATTATTATCTTTAAGAATGTGTATTCATTTGGGTTAGCCAAGATTTAGTTACATTTTTATTGAAAGTCTTCTTAATTCAGTCTGAACTTAGCTTTATTGTTGTGAAGAGTGATAGTGTTGTTGATGTCCATTGAAAGACCATATGATGAAAAACTTGGAAACCCATTTCCTTTAAGTAGGTCTATTTAAGTGTTTTGGAAGACTCTGAGTAAAAACACCTAACTTAATTAACTTTATTTTCTTGTTTTTAGGAAAGATATGTGGCAAGCTTGATGCCTTTGCAGAAGTGTATTTCTCCATGGAAGGTATAAATATATTCAATTAAGTTCCTGTTTGAGTCTTCTAACTGTAATAATTTGTGAACATATATGATCTTTTTTTCTAGAGTCCACCCCAATTAAGGCCATTCTTTCCAGAAGAATTTATGAAAACACTTGAGAAAACAGGACCTCAGTTGACCTCTAGAATAAAAGGCGATTGGATTGGACTTTACCGGTTAGTCTTCTTTATATTCTTTTTCACCCATCTGTAGAGCTTTATTTAAAAAAAAAACAAACAAAAAAAACAAAACAAAACTGGACTTTTATTCAAAATTCCATTGTTTCACATGGTTCTTCAGTATTAGGAAAGACATTAATGAGAGGAAGTAAATAATAATCAAACTTTGCTATTTTAAAATTTATTTTTATAGGCATTTTCTAAAATCCCCAAATTTTGATGGTTGGTTCAAAACCCGGCGGAAGGAAATGACCCAGAAATTGGAGGCGCTCCATCTAGAAGCTCTTTGTGAAGAGGTTAGAGCACAGCATATTTGTGTGATATTAACAACTATAAAAAGAAAAGATAGTTATCCTTAGAGGCTGGGAGGCTATCCATATCTACTACTTTATAAATAGTAATTGCTTTTCTAGATCATGTGCTATATGCCAAGGACTGTGTAGGCGTTCTATGTGGATAATGTCTTTTAATTTTCACAACATTTCATTGAATTAGGTGTATTACGATCTGCATTATGGGACATCTGAGGATTATAAGTTAAGTTACTTGCTTCATATCACATCACTGCTAAGTAAGGGAGCCAGCAGTGAGCTAGAGCCCACTTCACTCGGCTCATAAGAGCTGACTGTACATCTCTTCCCCACTCAGCATTCAGTGATCTCAGGTTAGTAGTTTGAAATAAGCTACAGTGGGAATATCACACCACAGAAATCAGCAAATAGTACAAACCAGGGACTTTTCTGGTTGTTAAATATTTTCCAACATACCAGTGGGTGGAGTCAGGATTCAAATTCAAGCAGTGTAACTCCAGATTTTTTCCAGCATGCCTTATTAACCTCTTCCAGTTGCTACTAATAGTTTTTTTCCTGTGTTTGGATTGATTTTTTGTATTCTATAATATGTTACCAGACTATTTAAATTAAGTGAAAATATAAAGGACATTCTCATTTTCATTTGTATTTGGCTTGAGATGGGCTAGCCTCAGTGTTTACTTTCTATCACAAATCACTGTGATTTTGGTTTTAAGAGAAGGAATATGATGAAGACAATTACAGATAAGTCCAGGAAGAGCTTATGTGAAGATGCCAAGTTTACATTCAGTGCTATATTTATGTCCATAGTTATCTTTGTTTGTTAGCCAAACAAAGATGTTCTTATAAATTTGAGTACTCACTACTTAGTGGGGTAGGGGTGAGTATTGTATTTTAAGTTGCAGTATTGTTTTTCCTGATGGATCTAAAAGTGCTACCTCAGAAAATAAGTTCTTGTATTTTATTTTACTGCCAAATATTCAACAATGTTCTGGCTAATGTTGAAAATTATCTAATTAATGATGTTAGACTATTACATATAGAATTATTTTTGTACCGTCATGCTATATCGGGGTTAAATAGCCTGTTCTCTTTTTCCTTCCTGTCCTTCTCAGTAGTTTTGTCTATTGAAATAGAATGGTTTGAAAATGATTTTGATACTTAACTGATTTAGGATTTGTTTATTCTTCTAGGATTTACTTCTCTGGACCCAGAAACACACAGAAGTAGAAACAGTAGACCTTGTATTGAAGCTGAAAAGTAAGCTGGTATGTAGCCAAAACAGCCAAAGATCTGTGCAGATATTTTCTTCACTTGTCAGGTGACAGTCCATGATATATCGGACGTAACCTTTTTAAATGAGAGGACTTGAGATCGGTCAGTTGATGGTAGATCTGACTGAAAATACTTGGTCACACAAGCAGATCATAATGATGCCATGTTATTTTAAAGGTATTTGCATGGAGTCTAATGAGTCCCACAAAATCAGTGTCAGTTATATTTAATACCACATGGTATGTGTTAAGTATTACCAGTTTACGTAGAAGTCTTTTATTGAGCTCAGACAATATATTGTTTAAATGGCATGTTCTTTCCTTTTTTACAGTTTTGGTAAATTCTGGTTGAAGTTTGAAGTTTCCAAATCATTAGACCATTAAAAATGTTTATTTAGAAAATACAGTGTATTAATACAGACTCAGAGGATAATTCAAATGCATTCAAATATTCCTTGTGTAGTTGCAGGCTGATCGAGAGCATTTACCTGTGAAACCTGAAACTGTGGAAAAGTTACGGACACACATAGATGCAATTATCTTAGCATTGCCAGAGGACCTACAAGGCATACTACTCAAAACAGGCATGACATGATATCTGCCAGGATTTTCCAGCCGAAAGGACTGTGTGTGCATCATGAAGCATACTGACATTTCTATTGGACTCACAGAGGAGATCTCCTACAGTGGAAAATAGCCGTAAATGCTAGCCTACCTACTGGGTGGAAAGGCTATACTGACTTTTTTAGTGCATTATTTTAAAAAATGGATATCCGAAGGCATTTCTATATTTTTATTCATGTTCTAAAGTGCTCTTATGAGAGACCTGTGGGGCCATCAGTGTAAGTGATTCCAAACTGCAGTGCTGGCATTGCAGATATTTTTTTAAATTGGTGCTGTTTCGCCCAATCATGTTAAACTCAGGGGGATATAAAAATAACGTTCACACTGGCTATCTTCTTAGGAAGAAGGAAAATACTGAACCGTCTGACTGTAGTTAGAAGTAATTAATGCTTTTGTAGTGCCTTCTGTTGTCCTACATGTTTCACAAAACCTAGCTATGCTAGTCTTAAAGCTTCTTCTGAATTTGATTATGATATGTAATTATGTAAGGCATACTTTTGGATAATAATTGCTTAAAAAACAGTATTTCTTTTGTTTTCCATATGTTTATTAGTAATGGAATGGTATTTTTTTCAACTGTCATGTAGGTTTCATTTCATTTTTTTTTATTGATGAGAGAAAGAAAGAAATCCATTTGTTGTTCCACTTATTGATGCATTCATTGGTTGCTTCTTATAGGTTGCTTATTCATTGGTGCCCTGACTGGGGATTGAACCCACAACCTTGGCGTTGTATCAAGACAATGCCCTAACCAGCTAAGCTACCTGTCCAGGGCCTCTCATTATTTTTTATACCATTTTCAAATGTAATCTTAATCAGTTTCTCCAAAGGCAAGAAGGCATCTCATATTAATTATAGAAGAGTAAATTTCATTCTACCCTGTATTAATTGGTTCCTGTTTAAGTTAATATCTTGGATGTTTTTCAGAGACATTTAATTATAAACCTTATAATCAGCTACTTTTTAAACTGAACTATTATTTTAAAGACATTCATAAACATTTTATGTGAAAGTTATTTGAGTGATTATAAGGTTGATTTTCAGCATTATTTGTTTGGTAGGGTTTTTCCCCCTAAAATTAATATTTCTCAAAACACTTTTCCTGCTGTTGTTTGACATGGGAACTTTTGCCTGAATCACTGTTATAGCTACTTTTTTGTTGTTTCTGTTTTGTTTTGTTTACACTACCTTGCCAAAAATAGAAGATTGTGGTTTGGTTCACTCTACCAAAGGTGTTTGGTTTGTGTTTGAATAGGAGTGTCCTGCAGAAGCCACTTTTTAAAATAGGCACACACAACATTAGCACATATGTAAATAGCTGCTTCTTGAATTACCCTTCAAGTAACCAAATTTAGTTGTATGTGTTTGTAAAAGAAATGGCTTCAGAAGCTGTCCTTTTCTCTTACTATAACCTGACTTGAGAAAGCCTCCTTGTGTTTGTAACTGTGGTTTTAAACCCAAATATGCCCTTTTCTCATGGACACAGTCTCTTTAAGCATACCTCAAAGTCAAAGAGAGAATATGGCATTTGAAAGAAATAATTTGTCTCAGATCATATGAGTTATTTTGTGAAACAACAGTGATCCTGTGGAAAAGGGACAACTACTTTTAAATTGCTAAAGCATTTCATATCTTTCTGAGAATTTAGGTATAGATGGTCATCTTATTATTTTTCAAAAGGTATATTTTAATTAGCTCACAATTTATATGCACTTTGTGACTAGAATTGAAAAGTTATTAGTGTCATATCAAGGATCTTTTAAATTATACCACTACAGGATGTATCATTTCAAGTTTATTTAGCATAGCTAATCAATATCAAAGGATGCCAGTTAAAATCATAATTATCTTTAAGTTTACTATATTTAACTAAAACCTAACAAATGTTGAAATCCCTAACATACTTAACCTGGTTTATCTATTAATTTCAAATTGCTTGTAAAAATAATTTAAAATTTCACTGGGAACCTGAGAAAGACTGGAAACTGAATTTTTGGGTGATTTTCAGAGTTGTCCCCATCTTCCATCCTCCCCCATCTTTTTTTTAGGATACATTGTTAAGCTCTAAAACCTGCCATTTAATGTTTATCTCCACCAGCATCAGAAGAAATCACTGCTTTCAGGGTGTTATGTAATGCATAGTGCCTTCTCTTTTCAGTGAAAAAGAGGTTTTGTGAAGGCATTTATGGTCATTACTGAAAACTGAATTAAAGGCCTTTGATTTTAAAACACTTGAATATCTTGTGTTCTTTCTTTTTTTTTAACTTTTTTCTTTTTTTTTTTTTAATTTTAATTGTTGTTCAAGTACAGTTTTCTGGCTTTTACTCCAATCCCAGTCCACCCCCCACCAGTCCTCCCCACCTCCCTCTCATTTCCACCCCACCCTTGCTTTTGTCCATGTGTCCTTTTTACTTGTCTCTGCAAACCCTTCCCCTTTACCCCTGAAATTTCCTCCCCTCTCCCCTCTAGTGACTGTCAGCCTGTTCTCTATTTCAGTGTCTTTGGTTATATTTTGCTTGTTTGTTTGTTTTGTTGATTAGATTCCTGTTAAAGGTGAGATCATATGGTATTTGTCTTTCATCTCCTGGCTTATTTCGCTTAGCATATTGCTCTCCAGTTCCATCCATGCTGTCAAGAAGGGTAGGAGCTCCTTCTTTCTTTCTGCTGCATAGAATTCCATTGTGGAAATGTACCATAGTTTTTTGATCCATTCATTTACTAATGGGCACCTATGTTGCTTCCAACACTTGGTTATTGTAAATTGTACTGCTGTGAACATTGGGGTGCATAGCTCTTTTGGATTGGTGTTTCAGGGTTCTTAGGGTATAATCCTAGAACTAGAATTGCTGGGTCAAAAGGCAGATCCATTTTTAGTTTTCTAAGAAAATTCCACGCTGTTTTCCATAGTGATTGTACCAGTCTGCAATCCCACCAACAGTGCAGTAGGGTCCCCTTTTCTCCACAATCTCTCCAACACTTGTTGTTTGTTGCTTTGTTTATGATGGCCATTCTGACTGGTGTGAAGTGGTATCTCATTGTGGTTTTCATTTGCATCTCTCTGATGGCTAGTGACACTGAGCATCTTTTCATGTGTCTCTGGACCCTCTGTCCTCCTTGGAGAAGTGTCTATTCAAGTCCTTTGCCCATTTTTTAATTGGGTTGCTTGTCTTCTTAGAGTAGAGTCATGTGAGTTCTTCATGTATTTTGGAGATTAAACCCTTGTCTGAGGTATCATTGGCAAATGTACTCCCATACAGTTCTCTTTTTATTTTAATGCTGTTTTCTTTAGCTGTGCAGAAGAAGCTTTTTATTTTGATGAGATCCCATTTGCTTATTCTTTCCTTTATGTCCATTGCTTTAGGGACATACCAGTAAAGATGTTGCTGCGTGAAATACCAGATTTTTCTGCCTAAAGTCCTCCAGGACTTTAATGGTGTCACAGCTTATATTTAAATCTTTTATCCACCTTGAATTTATTTTTGTGTATGGAGTAAGTTGGTGCTCAAGTTTCATTTCTTTGCACATAGCTGTCCAGCTCTCCCAACATCATTTGTTGAAAAGGCTATTTTTGCTCCATTTTACGTTGCTGCCCCTTTTGTCAAATATTAATTGACCGTAGAGACTTGGGTTTATTTCTGGGCTCTCTATTCTGTTCCATTGGTCTGTGTGCCTATTTTTATGCCAGTACCAGGCTGTTTTGATTACAGTGGCCTTGTAATACAGTTTGCTATCAGGTCTTGTGATCCCTCCTACTGTACTCTTCTTTCTCAAAATTGCTGCAGCTATTCGAGGTCATTTATGGTTCCATATAAATTTTTGAAGTGTTTGTTCTATGTCTGTGAAATATGCCATTGG